>NIUQ01003153.1:0-18665 GCA_002796945.1 Plectus sambesii
AGGGGAAAATCAGCGCGATTATGAAGAAATTTGCTTAATAAAATTGCTCAATAAGATTGAAGAAGAATAGTCTCGTTATGTTGCGAGATTTCTAATCAAGGAGGGTACGAAGACGGTGCAAAACACTTACCGCGAGGCGATAGTGTTCTTAAAGATAATTACTGGGCACAGTGAATTGTATTGCCTAGTTATTGAATATGTGTCCCGCCCTTTTTCCTAGCTTTACTCCCTTAGGCGCCCGCCTTTAAATAAAAGTCACTCTCACGTACGGACGCAAAGTCGATGCAATGGATTGTAAGTTGACCCAACACGGGACAATTTGATCCGGTTAAAGCAGTTGTGACTTAGGTAAGTAAAATCCGTAAAAAAATGTCGATGGAAAAAAGCGAATGGCTCAGATACTCTGATTTGTCGTACGGTATTGGACGCACGAATAACTGAAACGAGCTAATATGCAAGGCTTATTAGGAGTAGAGAATGATGTGCATGAGTGACAAATAAGCATCGCTTCGATTACAATGATTTACTACGTCATCAGCTTTCCACACTACGTTAACCGTTCTAATTTGACAAGCATGTCGGCTGAAATAATTTATATACGGCTACAATTTGGTCGAGATTTACCATGGATCTTTGCGGAACCTAACTTAAATCTGACAAGTAGTTGAAAATCGGCGGTTAGATGAATAATTGATATATCTAAGCTGTCTGAAATATTTTGGCAGCCGAAGGAAGAGTATTGTATGATACGGCTAAATCCGATCTCCAGATAGTTTTCCTGCTCAAATCCCGATTGTTTTAACTTATATAATATGAGAAGCAATTGCGATGGCAAAAGAGCGTGTTGAAGTAAAAAGAATGCTATCCCACATATCCTACGACTAAAGTTATGAAATAATGCTACAATGTGAATAGTACTATTTAATAATGCCAAAATGTAGCGTAGTATTATTTAAGTAATTTGAAAAGAATGCTGCTGAACAATTCTTTATTGTTAAAGACTGCGAATATCTTGTGCACGAAATGAGGAATATTTGGTATACGTGCATATTGGATGGTATCCTAATTACGAACGGAGAATTCACAAGAGCGTCTCGGTGAGGGTCATTCGTGCGCATCACTCGCGACTCCTAATTAGTCCTGTTGAGTAGTTAATCGTACTCCAAATAGGTCCTGTTGTCCAATCCAATACTTTATGGGCTTCAGACCGTGTTACAAATCACAGGTTTTGAACTATGCTCATTTAATGGCTGTTGTTGTCAGACAGATCTTGACTTAAAATAAGCCACAAATGCTTTCAACCGAATCGGATTGATGCAGCGTACATGTTTGGCGTCAAACATCAAAATCATGAATTCGATGAGATACATTCGAAAGAGTAAAAAGGTAATTCTTGTAGGCGCATGACCAACTCTGTTCGCATTTCTGCAGTTTCTCATGCATGCTCCACACCTTAGCAAATCTTTGCAATGATGTCAGATGATCAATAAAAGGGAAAGCGCTCTCCAGAACTTCTCAGACGGAAATGTAGTTCAGCAGCATTCTATTAGGTTGTCCGGAGAGTAATGGGACACTTAGTGTCCTTTTATAAGTGTCCCATTACTTTCCGGACAACCTAATATCTGAATATGTGTAAGGCATGATGTGTGATATTTTACTCTTGGTCGCATTCAGTCGGGACATTTTGATACAAAACTGAACAGCAGCGGCGAATCAAAGAGTCAATCATAAAACTTTGTCTTCCTTGCAAACACACCATCTCTATCCTAAGTCTGATCAAATGCTACATTTTGGCTAATTGTACACTTTTATTATAATCGATCACGGAACAATAGCTGAAGGGAACATCTTCGCAAAGCAAGTCGATCATATACCGTCGATATCATAGAAGTGGCGGATCAAAGGCCTTGAGTGGACATCAATAGGCCTCACGCCATAAAAGACTGTCCAAAGTAGCCTTAATGATTCACTCTAGCCGTTAAAAATGCATGAGCCAGTGAGGCGTTGAGATATGGTCAGGGATTTAGGGTTCCTTCTCGATGCTCTGATCATATTTCCTTTTATGGCCGACTCCTCATACTTTTTACTACAAACTAATCTCATAACTTTTTTATCAAGAATAAGTAATCCTGATAGATGTGGCCCGTCGCAGAGCGATTCATTCCCCGAACTTTCATATCCATTTCTGGCTTAAAGATTTCAACAACGCAAAAGGCGCCAGACACTCATGATCCGACAGTATTCATAATAATTTGGATATAACTTCTCCTCATTACAGTGCGACACTCGTTCAAGCGATTTTCGGCAACTGTGATGCTTTGGGAATTGTGATCCGATCAGTAGGTGTCGTTTTTGTGTTCTTCCCAGAGAACAATCTTAGGAAGGCGTGACGGAACTCGCTCGATCTTGTCGCATAGATGAAAAAATTACAGCTGGCATTCAGAATCATCGGCCAGCCAAGCATTGACTTGATAATATTGGCAGCATCACCCGACACAGTTATCATCTGAAATTATAAGAATATCAGAATATGAACGAAGCAGCCTACCGTCTGCTTTCAGTAGTTTTGCCCGAAGTTAGGTGCCCTCTTTGGGACGCAGATGCTTATAATATACCGCCTTTAAGATTTAACTCAGCATCAACTGACACTAGTAAGAGGGTGCCTATTTTATTTTATCTACCGCAATGCCTTAAATGAAGTATGCAAGTGATTGATTCATTTTTTGCTGTGAGCAGTACTGCGTAGGACTGAGGCAGACACGAATGTACGCGAAACGCAAATATTCTATTGCGTAGCGTGATTCAGCTGAGAAATGATCTCAGAAAATAACAAAAGACGCATGATGACGTTGACATCGTCGCCTTGGGACTTATTTAACGAAATTGTTAGCATTCTATTTGACGCAGTAACACCTGACGTCTGAAAGCCACGAATCTTTTAAGCTAAAACTGCCTCTCTATAACGACTTCATATACATCAGAGTAAGCACATCAATTGTGATAATGTTATGTTCACAATATTGGCCACTGAACGTACCTGAAGCAAAAGGTTTCCGAAGATCGGCAAAGCCCAACATATACTGTACAAGACCATCACTGTCTGCAGGGAAAGTAAAATCTTGCGCATCTGTATTGAGCTTGATCCTGAAATTTGTTGTCAATAGAACAATATTAGCTTGTTGATCTGAAATTTGATTTTTTAACACCATGATGACCTACGTTGATGACTGCGCGGTATATTACAAAAGAAGGATATTCTAGTTAGCTTTTATTGTTATTTGAACAATGTTTCAATGCATTTTTAGGGACGATTAAAACATAGCTATCCTAGAAACTGATGCTTCTTGTTTGGTAATTAACTTATTAAGGTGCATACTAAGAATATTCGGTACTGAACAAAGTAACCTAGAAGCATCATATTGATTATTCAGAATTTCAACAAATTTTTAATACACATTAGAAGCGCAGGCAGGGGCTTATTTCATATAATATTGTACTGAGGAATCGCAATAGTTTACCGAACTAGGTTACTAAGCCTTAACTGCAAAATTATACTGCATGGTGCATAAATAGATATCATTTTTTCATAGTGACAATACACTTTACCTGTCGTTTTTCCAAGAGCCATAGACGCGTAGAAGTAAACTGCAAATTGGAGCAAGATAACAGCAACGTTGGAGCCTAACCAAGCCATCTTGGCACGATTAGTGTAGGCAGAAGGCGAGAAGCAAATGGCGGCTCGGGGTTCGCCCGAGCTCTCCCACAGAGCGAAACTCGCGAGAACAAGCGAAAAAGTGCAACATGGCACCAGCAAGAGAAGCAAATACTGGCGTGCCGGCCATTTCATGTACCTGAATAGGAAAATATGTCGTGTTGCTACGTTTCTATTGCCACACATCATTTTATCACTTTTCGTGAATAAAAGAATAGAAAAATGAAATCAATTCAATTTGCACGCTTCAAGGAATTTGTCGCTGCTACAGCTAAGCATACTGTTTGTGTTTCTAAATTTAATCCCAAAATCACTTACTGAACAGGCGTGACAATAGCGAGCAGACGATCGACGCCGAGAGCTAGTCCAATTGAGCATTGCAGGTTCTCAAAGACAAGCCCATAGGCCACTCGAAGAACACACTGGCGGCTAGTCATGAAAGTATTTCCGACGAGAGCGTCCGTTCGCACTTGTATCAAATAGACGCACACAATGATATCCGCAAATGCCCGAGTTGCAATCAGAACGTGACACCGTGATCGCATTGTCTTCTCTCGAATAATCGCAATGATTAGGACAGCGTTGGCAAAGATTCCCGCTAAACATGTTATTTCCATCGCAATGGCGATTGGGAGAGGGATAAACGCAGAAAGTAAGGAATTTGACGAGTTGTTCATTTCTAGCTTGTTTTAGTTCCTTGCAGACTAATAGAAGCAAACGTTCAGTTGTATGTTTCTAAGCAGCCAAGCAGATGGGTGACTTTCATCGAAATAGCAATTAATATCGGTGACCTACGATTCACGCTAGCCAATCAGCGCATGTTTTTGTCTGTGGTGATCCTATCGAGGTTCAATTACTGATGATACGATTGCATCTGTTCGATTTTCGTCATGGCAACGCGATCAAAAGTCCTTCAACAATCTTCTTAGCTTCACAAATCATAATATTGAAAACAACGTGACTGTTTTCCGCGTTATAAGATGTTAAAAGCTGGTGCTCGTTAATTGTGTTTGATTGTGCTGACATGCGCAAAAAGCGATGATGAATAGTAATTAAGCAACATTTTCATGTAAATCATGTATGTTGCCGTATTTACAGAAATAGTGGCACTGTGCCACTAATCCGTTAATACAGTATATTGCGCGGTTAAGTTGACTTATTATCTCTTCAAAATTTCAAATAATGTATACAACAAATAAAAGAGCTAACTTATTTGAAAGTTTTATAAAGAGATTGTTTCTTAAAGTATGATTTTGCTTTTTTATTTTTGATATAATATCATATTTTTCCATGAGTTATCTGCTCATTGAAATACTAGTTTTAACATACGGTAATAATTGCTGAATCAATGCTACGCGCTCATTGAAATAAACTTGCCCTCGGGACTTTGTTAAGAGAAACGCGATAGGCTTTCAGACGTCAATAGCGAAGCAGTGCAGTGTAAAATTTTGCTTCCTCACGATTGTTATTATGTTACATGCGTGAAAGCTTTACTTTCTCACTGAGCGGCCTGTGGCCCGTATATTACAATGATGGCGGAAATGATTGAATAATACCATCGCTTGCAGAATTCAGCAGAAACAGACGAATAAGTATGAAAAGAGAAGACGACCGAAGCAGATAAGTGGGTACAGACAGGGCATTTGCACAATAAAAAAAGCACATTATCATGGTCCTTCAGTCCAACACACCAAAACGAGAGCTACTAGCGATTCTTTTTGCATGTGGCGAAAAATAGTCATTCTTAAAATTATCCTATTAGGGCCCAATTTCATTAAGGTGTCGAGAACTGAGAAACTGAGTTTCATATATGTGTAGTTGTTCTTGCATTAGCATCGCGTGACATTGATACTCAGGCGAATCGAAATTTCATTTCACAATTCTCAACACTTATGAAACAAGTACCAGAACGTCATATTCCTTAGCGAGATACTGTTTTTAAAACAAGATTAATAATCGGTTTTTCATTTTTACATGAAACAGTGGTTGAATAAGCTGTGAATTTTTTAGAGCAGTTCGGTCGATTCAGTCATTACCTTAGCCCTTAATGATAAAAGAGTCACGCGCCAATTTGAATTTGATGAAGATAACCAGTTTTAACGAGAAAAACGTTGAGTCCATTGCAATTACCCAACAACCTGATCATCATTGCTGCATTTCAAGTTAGGCATACGATATTTAGAGGTGTTTTGGTGCATAGGACTGCAGGAAAGCAACTACTTCTTGTCCAATTGGTTAAGCACATTTTGTAACTTTTCTTGCAGTTGGCGCATTTCGGGAATTGCCGCTTGCGTGCCGGGACTCAGCTCCAACTTGCTCGCTTTATCGCCCAACTTGTGCAACTGCAATCAAAGTTTCGCACACATTCATGTCTCTTATATACTTATGTCAGGGCTTGACAAATATCGACAGGAGTTGATTATAGATGCTAGCTGTTGTTGTTTTCTAGTGCTTCTATGCGGATTAACAATTAGACAGGAGAGATCAACCTATTACGACAGGGGAACTTTATATCACCGATCGAGCGTGGTTAAGTGCCGCCATCAGAGAAACCTCCTAAATCTTTCCAAAAGTTGAGTACAATTTTAAAAAATAGGCAAATATCAATACTCTAACAGCTTTCTTAAAAAACTATCCAGAAGAACTATCCTTAACCTTCATCCCATCAATCTCCAACAGCACCGACACCAACCGCTAATACTTGCGGGAGAACTGAAAATAAAGCAGTACTGACCTTATCTAGCAGGAGGAATGAAGGCGGCGGTTCCAAGATAGAACCACGCGAAGAGTATGAGATCTCTCGAGGACGCGTCTTTCGAACTGTGCTGAAATGAAGCAACACGTTGATTTGATGTACCTTTCTTGAACCCAGCTGCATAATACTACAGTTTTATGACGTAGGACACTCCTAGGTACAAGTCCTTGGAGAGACCTAGAGCCGTATTCAATTACTCACTGGAATGCTGGCGGCGTGCACTCCTGCCTACTTCTTAATACTGTAGGGGTAGAAATATTGGGTGGTACTTAATTTGGGTGACTGGTCCGTTCGACCAATTGGGTGGTACTTAATTTGGGTGACTGATCGGTCTGACTCAGTGATAATTGAAAGACATTGACGACTGGACTGCATTGGGTGGTATTTAATTTGGGTGGTCGGCCAGACCACCCAATTCTCCCAAATTAAGTACCACCCAATAATTTATACCCCTACAGTACAATGGGAGTGCACGCCGCGAGCACTCTGGTGAGTAACTGAATACGGCCCCTGTAGTGTAACGCAGCCAAGTTTAAAATAGGGTTCCAGAAAGGCACACCACATTGACACTTTGTCCTTTTACGCCTGCCAAGGTCCTAGACAGGTAGACTGTTAACACGACACGATGAAATTTTGACATAAACCCCAATTGAGGCACTCTGACAGGTTATAAAGGCAATACACGCAGACGAAAAAATCGATAACAGCATCTTGACTACTACTTCCTCCAGACGCGGCAATTTGAGTACGGCTCTTGGGATCGAGTTTGTAATGAAATAAATGATTAGTTATAGGTTGAAATGGAAACATTGTTCCAAGTAATTCAGACACATCCGACTCATGGCCTTTTGATGCTTAGGCTTAGTCTTGCATACAGATACGTCCCATTTGCATTCAATGCGAAAGCGAAATAGGCGTGAAACTGACAAAATTGAAGAAATGTGATGAAATAACCTTTTATAAAGAAGCAAATGAAGACTGGCAGCTTACTGTCATATGAAAAAACAGTAAAAAATCTGCGACATTTACCTGTTAAGTTTTGGCTTGATTAGCATTGGGACGTTTACTTTACCCACTGGCGTTTCCAAGACCTTTGACGATGCGCTGAAACGTTGCATTCAACATTTTTTCGACCTTACAGTGCAAATATAATCCATTTCTACTATAATAAATATACTTTTCATACCAAAGAGGACATTCCCAATACTAGTTTCACTAGGAAAACGTCCTCGTTAAATAGGAAAGGGGTTTCATATATATAAAAGCGATACATACCATTTCTACTTTAATAAGGACACATTATAAACCAAACAGAACACTTTCCAAATCAAAACGGACATTTTTATAGTCAAATTAATACGGAAAATGTTCGCTTTGATTCGGAAAGTGTCCTGTTTGGTTTGGAAAATGTCCTTATTAGAATGGAAATGGTATATATAACATATTGTCAATACATTATTATACCTTTTACATAAAATTAATCACTCTTAGGTCACTTTTTTTCTCTGTCCCCGAAATTTCCCATTCCCAGTCCCCGTTACAGCCCTAATATATAATGCTACTGAAGACGATGAAGGCGACAGAAAACTTCTTAGAAGTGGCTGACCGGGTGGCGGGGCGCTTTCTGCCGGCGGCTGTGTTGGTGCCGGGCATTTTAAAGACGGGGGCGGAGGGTCTTTTGACGACGATTGTTTCGTCGAGGGCGACCGACTCGTCCGGCAGATGGTTCGCATCGTTCTCATCCGCGCAGTCGTCTTCGCTCTCCTTCGCATCTAAAGGTTCGCCGCTCCCCTCAACCTCTTCTGCAAATATGCTGTTGGAGCGTTGCCAACGAAACAAATACACTGCTGGAACGTTGCCAATAAAACAAAAATACTGTTGGAACGTTGCCAACGAAACAAATATGCTGTTGGAACGTTGCCAACGAAACAAATACACTGCTGGAACGTTGCCAACGAAACAAATATACTGTTGGAACGTTGCCAACGAAACATACATGCTGCTGGCACGGTGCCAATAAAATAAATACACTGTCGGAACGGTAACAATGACAGTGTAGGTTACGGTTAATGTATTCGTACTTTAAATCATTTGGAATTTGAAACCGGAATGAATCGCTATCTGACGCTCTAACACTTTTATATGCGATGCGTCATTTGCGGTCTATTAGATCGCCAATCTCGGCGTTTGAGGGCATCAATCATTTTTTAACTTTCCCTCCGACTCTTTACAATAGGAAGATAATAACTAACCATTGTCGGGATAGACGCGAAGAAACTCGTAGAAGTTCATCTCGCGAATTTGCTGAAACAAATGACAATTATGCACATCTGTCCACTTCAGACCTTCTCTGTGAGACTATAAAATGTACCACTTTTGCAAGAAATCGTTAGAAACATAAGCCAACTCGATCTATTTATAGTTAGAGCAGCAGGAACACTTCCAATTGTTCAAGTTTACCCCCTGTCCTTCACAGAGCTTAACAACAATACAGTAGACATTTAACATACAAAGAGACCCTGTACATGTCGTATGCCTTGGAGCGACCGTGCCTTGGAGTGACCGGCTGCGTCGCACTACAGATCGCACCAAGGGCTTGTGCCTTGGCGTAATCACGCTAAGGGCGACCGGTACGACCGACCTGAAGTGCGACGCAGCCGGTTACTCCAAGGCACGGGTCGCACCAAGGCATACGACATACACACTCGGACGCGTGATTAGCACAGGGAGCTGAGCCTTGTACGGTGATATACTATCGATGTTTATGGGATATTGCGATCGCCTATAGTTAAAAATGTACCGTATATTGTCTTCCTCTCTTTATGACAAGCTGGCTGCAAATTATGTCCGTTTATATTGCAATAAACTTACCACTAAGAAGCTTGTAATAAGTAGCAGAAGACAATAAACAATACAGGTTTCTTTCAGCCAGAAGCTACCGCAGTTCTACTTTAAAAAAGTTAAGCTAATACAGTCGAAACTGGATAAGTGCACATCAACCGGACACGAAAAATGTGTGCACTTATCCGGGTTAGATTGCATAAGGCGCTTATCCCCAGTGTGACTTCGTTCGAATTGCGACGCTGCAAAATAGGAAAAGTCTCTACCTTGGGAAGTTTGGCAAAGTCCGCTTCGTAGCTCGCCTTCATTTTTTCGGACGTTATTTCCACATGGCGCTCAGCTGTTGCCCGGCGGGCAGCCACTAAAAAGCATAAAAGCCATGAGCAGATTATGCATTTTTATAGTTGATTCAATACAATCAAAATTCATCAGTTCGACTGATAGAAATGCTACCTTCGGGAGGAGTTCACTAGTAATCAAACATTATAAACTAATTCTGAGACAACTTAGTTGAGTGCAAAACAGCGATGGGACTTAGTAATGTCCATTTGTTTGTCACATTTGTTGACATCTCAGTGCTGGATGCCATCCGGTTTCGCAGCTGATAACACGGCGGCGGCTTGGAATAAACGCATAGAGTGCATGAGTCATAATTGAATAAAGTCTATTCCTTCAGTGGTGTAAAATGACGAAACACCAGCCATATTTCGCCTATTTCTCGTCGTATCAAGCCGGAACGATTAGTATAGAATTCGTTCAACTATCAGTTCTGCTCAACGAAACACGGCCACATCGGCAAAGAGAGGAGTTCAGTAATTTACTGACCTTGCGTTTGGAAGTCGGCGAGCCATTCGTCAATCGGCTCGGTGTTGCTTGGCTCTTCGTGGGTCGATACCTTACTCGTGTTTGGGGCTTTCTTTGGCCGCACCATCGCCTTCGTCGCTAAAAGAACAGATTTGAACGGGTATGAACTTGACCGACGTTAGCTTGGCTTTAGATAAACCTAAGTCCTTGTCTCGCGAATCTCAGAAACTTCAGATTAAGAAAAGAAAATTTGGAATTTGAGAATCACGCTCAAATGCGAACATACAAACATGACTTTTGTTGCCGCCGACTCGCCCTGATTGCAAACAATTGCGCCAATTTTGAAGTGAATGCTGTAAGAGGGATATGGTCGTAGGGTTGGTGCATGATTTCATCCTTTTAGACAACGACATAATCAAGAGCAAAAGCAAGTTGTGATCAGTAACATAATTATAAAATATTTCTTTGATGAAGTCGATTTCACGCTCTGCCATATTAGGAATTTTAGCATGAAAAATTTCGAATCTTGAAGTGATTGCTCACATACCGTAATTTTGATTAACCAAGATTTTTTGCTCGGCAACCCGCGCGGAAATGTGCAATTCATAAATAGCGAAAACTCATTTTCACTTCAGAAAGTAATGAGATATTTGCAGTTATTAGTGGTTTTGCACCATCAAATTGATCAGCGCGCACGTGTTAGAGGTCCAAATGTAGGATGCAGCAGTATCATAAAAATGGATGTTGATCTTTTACTGTATTAACAAATAGCAAAACGCGAGAAAGGTGTACTACAATTGGATTGAATTCGGGCGCTGAAAAGCGAATTTCAGGGATCCTCAGGTTCAGTCTTGCACTAAAGCTATTCTTTAACGCATTTTATTGTTCACCATTTTGCAGTCTTGCTCGATACGACGCGAAAAGTAAAGGATTTCACGCTTTGGTGGTGTCTTGTGATCACTGTGTTTTCGAGGTTGCTTTAAGCTTGAACTCGCCTACATTCAGTGCGTCCCGAAACTGCTTGCAAAATTAGCATCGCCTAAGGACGAGGACGACGATGAGTAACATTCGCCAACGACTGAAAGAGCGCAAGGCGCAAATCGCTCAGTTGGTAGCGTCGACGGTCAAGTCGGCCGAAACCGCCAGCGGCCATCTGCTGGCTGACGTCGAACCTCAGGCGAGTTCGGCGCATCCAACGCTGGCAGCGACCACCGAGCCGACTTCAGTTAAGGTTTGAATTTTTCTGTTAAAATTATAGTCGTCATTTTTCGATTAGAAATAAGAAATCGAGCCAAACACCGTAGTTGCCAAAGATGAGCTCGCTTATCGGTACTTGAACGCCTTTTTCGACCAAAAATGATTATTGTTTCTTTGTTTGTACGTGTATAAATTGGTAGAAAGGAACACTTTCGACTTTCGAAGCACTTTGCCTTCTTTAAGCTATGACTTATTGTTAATGATAGGCAAATGTCGACTATATTGTTTAATGCGATCAAGCATTCGTCATACGCTTTGCCTTGATTGTAATTCGCCTTGATTTATGAAATTCTGCTTTAAATCGTCTAATTTCGGCACATATCGGCCTGTTTCAGCATCTGGTCGACGATTCGAAGCCTTCGGTTAAACGACAGAAATTGGATGACGATTTGGATGCTACGGCAGCTGATGACGATGATCTCGATTGGAAATCTGATGAACCTATTCAGGAGGATGTTGTCTCCGAACCTGTTGAGGTAACTCATCTGCCAAAACTGATTGAATTTTGCGCGTTAGAACGGTTGCTGTAACCAAATAAGAAATGAATCTTTTCTTTTCTTTTTCACATTATTTGCTCAGTAAAGAAGGACTCCAAGGCTCATATCATATCCTCTTTAATAAGGACACTTTTATGTGAAATTTCTTGAAGTATTCGATTTCATTTGGAAACCATCCTTATCAAGGTTTATATGATAGATAACAATGAGCATAGGATCAAAACCAACTCCTTAACATTGAAGAAAAGACGACGATATCATGCTTGAAATATCAATTAGCAAGTGTTATTCCTGAAGTATAAATGTAGCCCAATATGTGCCTATATTCGTCGCTTAATTCGTGACCCGTGAACCGTAGCTTATTTGATTATGGCTGTGAGTTTTGTAATACAGTATAATATTTTTATTCAAATGTCAATTTCAGAACAAATCGGAACCGAAAGATAGTATTGAAGCGCTATTGTCTGCCCCATCTGCCAGAGAGAAAGAAACTCGCAAAGTGACCAACGAAATTCTTGATCTACTTAATAAACCAACTGCCAAGGTTTGTTGCGTCGTTACTGTAATCTCGGTTATCCCGCAGATATTAGAGATCAGTGTGGGTGCTGTTAAAATTGAACGGGGTGTGCCTATTCAGGGACCAACGTTCTTACAATTTCTTAATGTAAGAGGACGGTAGGACTAGATACACTAAACGAGCGAACAATGATCAAATGAATCTCAGTTGATCTCTGTGACTACGCGGTGTGACAGAAACCATTCAACATTTGAGCAAATACTACAAACGCGCCTCATGAAGGTTTAGAGACGAAATTACTTCAGTAATAACTCGGTAAAGATAGCGCTATAATATATTTATGTAACGCAGTTACTCAATAAATTTTGGTGTGCGATTAGTATTATTATGTTAAGGCTGACCGCAATTGTTTGATTAGAGTATCTTCTTTCGCGGTAGAAGAATTCAGATTATACTATTTTATGCCTATTTAGCAGTAAATGTCGAATCTGCATGATAATTTAGATGAGTATAGCTTGTACTTTGTATTCTCGCTTTTAGTATATCACTTTGCAACAACTCTAGTTGCATTTCATACTTGAATCCTGACCGGTGTGAAATCAAAACTTGGTTTTCTTCTTACCGACTAAAAATTTAGGCTAAAAATCGATGTTATATTTTGCATAATGCGACATCAACCTACTCTTCTGTCAAACGCATTATGCAAGCCAGCTAAAGTTGTTAAAGAGAGTGGCTAATGCGGTCTTGATATAGTAAAAATAAATGTGTTTTCTTATTGCAGGAGTTGGCCCTGATTGATAAATTCAAGTCAGATGGTTCGTCGATGCACGAATTCTGCCCGCGAGGAACTAAACGGGACTGCGCTAAGGTTGGCAAAATACAGAATTTATTAGCGATGCGTCGATCCAGGACTCGGTCCAAACCACGGTCCACGGTTCCATCCCGTCCCTTCCCGTCGACCTGTTTTGCAAATTTTCAAATTTTTTTCTCAAGATTATGAAAGGTTATGACATAATTGCTAAAAGGTCATTGGAGAAAACTTACAATGACTAAATTAATGACGCGCTTGTTGTAGCGTAAGTGTGGGCCGGACCGAGCATAGGTCGATCTGGTCAACACGGTCCAAATACGGACCGAGGCATCTATAGAATTTAGGCACTCCTGTAGTTTCGTGGCCGAAAATCGACAAGCACCTAACATTAGTGCATTTTTTGTTAGTTTCCTCACACAAAACATAGCGGCATCTAAACAGAGCAAGGCGAAAAGCGATTCTCGACCGCGAAATTATTGAGGAAATTTTTCACTAAGTAACGGCTAAACAGTCTTTCCTGAGACTTTCTTTGACGTGCTGCGTGCTAAAGATAGGCTAAATTTGGCGTTCTACGGTATTCGGTCTCGACGCTCGTTATTGATAGAAGAATTTCCCCTATACAGGAGTGCCAGAATGTACATCACAATTCGTCGCGTTTGTATTCAGATTCAAAATTGCATTATATTTGTGCGCGTTGTTGACGAGTCAGTTGTAAGCAGTATTGACGAGTCTATTACCGAGTTAGTTGCCCTTTTCGTGAATCGATATCAGTTTTTGTTTGCAGCAAAACACTTTGACCAAGCGCTTTGTTGCGTCGAAACGCTCATTGTTATCGCTTTCTATAAGAAAATGCGCGAATATGAAACGAAATAACCGTTTCTATTTTATAATATTTTAAATCATAACTTCTTCGCCTATGCACTCAAATACTTTACTATTGCACTCAATTTTACCAGATTAGCGTTCTAATTGAATGCAGAGATGACGATATTGAATACAAGTGTGATGAAATTATATATACAGTACAGGACGGAAATTTCAGGCGTCACCCGACAATCGATACTGCGAGCGGTTGCATTTCCGCAAGATTGTACAGAAGCACACGGATCACTCTCTGGGTGATTGCTCTTTTCTCAACACCTGCTTTCATATGGACACCTGCAAGTATATACATTACGAGGTATACTTCCATTCCATTACGTGTCTCTACCATTTTCACTTAAAACCGAATATTTCGATATCTAGTTGGATAGTTTTGAAATTAGGTTGATACTTTTCTTTGAAGTAGTTAAATGAAGCGTTCAATTTGATTTGAAGAACAAAATTGGAAGTTTGTCAAACTATGCGATTCCAAAGGGTTAAAAATACATATATCTGCAATCGTGCGATCAGGCATTAATGATAGCGCCTGGCTATTTCACATACGTGGTGAGATGCCCCTTTAAGTTTTACCTTTCTCCCAGTTTCAGGTTTACTTTTCTGCTTCATAGAGCAAAGTGACTGATTTTTGGCTTCATATTGTTTCACACAGACGGCGACTGATAACAGCAATAGCTCTGTCATTTATTCAACCGAGCATTTAAAATGCCGCCCTTGCTGTCATATGCATTGTTGTCATTAAACTGCAGTACACCGGATCGCATGTATAAGTAAGAAACACGCTCCCAATTCTATATCCTTTGCAGGTGGATTACAGTACAGCAACGAGAAACGACGATAGGAAGAAAACTGAAAGTCAGATAGCATTGATGGGAGTCGGCGACTCTCACCAGCATCAAATGCTGCCGCCACAGGTTTGCTTTCTCATCTTATTTTTATTATTTAACCTTTTTTCTTTCAAACGCTGCTGGAAAGGTTGCCCGGGACGAGGACGGGTTAGGATCTTCCAGACTTCTAGACTATGTAGACTGAACTTAATTTATACCGGTAGTTGGGGTACTGGCTATAGTAAGGGCAGAAGGGAAATATCGTTAGAGGCGAATGCTAAAATGAGCTCTAAATATACAAGATCCGAGAAAATTCGAGGTCACAAAGTGCTCATACTGTCAAGGTTCACAATCTGAAATGGAATTTTTATGCGTTCTTGGTCATTTTGGACGCAAAAGTGAAGAATCCATACGAAATATTGACAATGAATGGTGACAGGCATGCGACGGCCGACCGGATATTCTACAGTCGCTGTACTAATCGGGCTAAAGGGTGACCGGTACGAGGGAGGTCCTAAAGCGATACTCGCCTGATTACAATTTTTGCATTCAAATAGTACCGTATGTCATTGTTTTGGCCACAAACTCTTACGTAAATCAGTTCAAATCACGCGCCTCCGATTGCGGTCGCCTTTGCGTACCGGTCGCCCTTTAGCCCGATTATTCGCTGTACATATGGCGGGTTCATACCCACCAGCAAAAAGCGGACACTGCGAATAGCCGTACAAACGCTAAAGAAAAGAAAAAAATATTGACAATGACGTCATCGGTGTGTGTTTCAGTGGGTTCAGTGCGATATGCGACTGTTCGATCTGTCGGTGTTGGGGACATTTTCGGTGGTGATGGCCGATCCTCCGTGGGACATTCACATGGAGCTGCCTTACGGCACGATGTCCGACGATGAAATGCGAAGGCTAAACGTCCAATGTCTACAGACTGAAGGCCTCATCTTCCTCTGGGTGAGTGACGCTAACTTTACAGGGTGACGCAAAAGTTCCGGCGATTTTTTCTTCTAAATTGTTTTTAAGAAGCCGCCGGAACTTTTGAGCCACCCTGTATACCAGAGGGATCAAATTCATGAAGTTAATGTAGCGGTTTTTCTCAAAATGACGTCCCGGGACGAAGACAAGAAATTTCACTCTATGGGGTTTATGTGAAATTCGGCATTATGCCCGAGGCTTAAATTTAAGTGGGCCTAATTTTAAGCGAACCCGGTAAATGTGTCACCTTAGGTGGTTCGGCCACGATCATTTTTATTCGCGCTCAACGCAGCGCAGTGCAACATATCGCACCATATCGTTGTGCAGCGCATCACTGCATAAGCGCACGATTCTCCTGACATTGCGACATTAATCAATGATAATAATTGAATTGCCGCAATAATGATAATTATTAGTATTGATATGATTGATAAGAATGATAATCAGTGTAATAAATAGTAATCAGTGGTATACTTTCAAATACGCTACATTTACAGGTGACTGAACGCGCTCATGTAATTACATTTAGATGTAAATCCATTTCAGATTTGTTTATGAAATTGGTCTCAAAGCCATTATTAGAAGATTTAAAGTACCTTCAAATACGATGCATTTACAGGTGACAGGACGCGCCATGGAGCTGGGCCGAGAATGTCTTCGATTATGGGGCTACAAGCAGTGCGATGAGATCATATGGGTGAAGACCAATCAGTTGCAGCGGATCATTCGTACTGGACGGACCGGACATTGGCTTAATCACGGAAAGGAACACTGCCTCGTTGGCATTAAGGTTTGTTTGGGCGTTGCTTTGTTTTCACAGTACCTTTCGTCTCAACTCGTCACTTATGCTTTCGATTTCATAATCCTTGCATGCAGTTCTCCTCTCGTATACTGTAAGGCGAGAAATTATTGGGTGGTATTAAATTCGGATGAATAGGGTGATCCGGTCGACCACCTAATTGAATCCTATCCATTATGTTTACTCTTAAAATATCACTGAGTCAAACCGATTAGTTACCCAAGTTAGGTGCTGTGAAGCGAAAAATTGTTGGGTGGGATTGAATTTGAGTGAATTTGGTGGTCCGGCCAACTACCGAATTGGTCCAACTGAGCCAGTCACCCAAATTAAGTACCACTCAATATTTCTACCCTTACAGTATATCATTTCGGAAGCCTTATATTCAATTTCCTCATCTCTGCCTTCAATTAGAACGTTAGTTTGGCGAAATTGAATGCAAGAATGACAAATGATGACATGCAATATTGACGAATTTGAGTGCAAGGGTGACGATTTATGATGAAAGGTCATGTAATATCAAATGGCAGTCTGCAATAAATTGGTCGTGCTGCTCTCGATACGGTACAATTCGCTTATACCGGTAATATTAACCGGTCCCTCAAATACCGCTGTAAATGAATTTCACAGTACAGGCTAATATTTGTTATCATATGGGTACGTGGAAGATACGCCTCACCCAGCCGGATTGCGTTAGAATACGCCACACGCGCATGCACAGCATACCGTAATAAATCAACGCATGCGTATGTGGCGTGTTCGGTTGTATACCGACTGAATGAGGCCTATCATCCTCGTTCAATCCTATGAATATAATATCCGTATTCAGGGTTCATTGGACAAATTCCACGTCGGTTTGGATTGTGACGTCATCGTGGCGGAAGTGCGCGCCACCAGTCACAAGCCTGATGAGGTACGGTATTCACTTGACCAATTTTGGAATGGTTTTCCTTTTTCTCTTACTTTCATTTTAGATTTACGGCATCATAGAGCGGTTGTCGCCTGGCACGAGGAAGATAGAACTGTTTGGACGGCAACACAACGTTCAACCAAATTGGTGCGTTTCCTTCGCTTGCAAGCTTTGCTCAAACTTGCTCTAATATAGGTGGTGCCTAGCTGGGCAAGGTAAAAACAATTTCACTGCCAAAAAAATATTTGCTTTTTGTAGTGATGCGAGGTAAAAAAGGCGCTCCATAACTGTCGCCTACTTATGATTGAGGTGTAGGCCGTAGC
The DNA here is from genome assembly GCA_002796945.1 of Plectus sambesii. Lineage (NCBI taxonomy): Eukaryota > Metazoa > Nematoda > Chromadorea > Plectida > Plectidae > Plectus > Plectus sambesii. The sequence goes on from NIUQ01003153.1 coordinate 17,910, forward strand.
GGATAACTGCCTTCCATAATTTACTAAAGAAAAATACGCGAAATGTGCAATAGAATTCGTTTATATTGGTTTTGCTTATGCCAGTATTAAGCTTATACCGGTAATTTGGGCCGATTTCAGAACATATCTTTTTATACAAAGAAGTTCGCTTATACAGATAATTTTAGCCGGTCTTACTAGCACCGGTATAAACGAATATAACTGTAAGGCCGAATATAGGATCGCCAAGACGAACACGCGATACAAAAATTCAAGAAATACTTTGTACGCCCCTCGTATTTCGGGTCCTACCGTATACAATAGATAATATTTCGTTTTAGTATATCGGGATATTTCAGGATATCATAGCATTTCTTTTCAGGATTACACTGGGGAATCAATTAGACGGCGTCCGTTTGGTGGAGCCTGACATCGTCGCTCGGTTCAGAGATCGCTACCCGGATGGCAACTGTATGCCCAAGCCAGAGGAGATTATACTGCTTAAGCAGAAGAAACCGCCACAACGAGGAAGGGGCCGTGGGGGTCGACGATTTTGATTTCTCTCTGCAGCCTCTCTTCTTATTATAGGGTAAAACCGCCATAGTCCAGACAGCGCTGAAGTCCGGATACCGAGGTTTTTCGAGTCAGAATCTCGAAATAATTTTTAAGTTGCGCGACAACGTTGTTCTTTAACCATTTCTTAGCAACTTTGTCGCGCAACTTAAAAATTATTTCGAGATTTTGACTCGAAAAACCTCGGGGTCCGGACTTAGGCAC
>NIUQ01003154.1:0-18898 GCA_002796945.1 Plectus sambesii
TGAGTATGATAAAATCACAATTTTGGAGACGGGGAATTTCGGGGACGGGGACAAAATCAGATTCCGGGGACGGGGAATTTCGGGGACGGGGACAAATTGAAATTCCGGGGACGGGGAATTTCGGGGACGGGGACAAAATCAAATTCCGGGGACGGGGACGGGGACGGGGAATCCCCGGGGACGGGGAATTCCCCGTCCCCGTTACAACCCTACCTATCATCATGAAATTTTACACCATTTAAGTCAGTGACTGAGGCATGTGTAACAAACTTCAACTTGATCCAATAAAAACTGGTCAAAATACAGCGATTCAAACAGTGGGGGTTTTAGCTGGGCCACCCTGTACAACTTTGAACTCCATGATGACGCAATATGATTATTCAGATCATAAGTCTTCATTATATGCTCCTCTTGGTTAGTCGGCCATCTCGGGACGAACCACACGGAGCAACTCAAACGAAGCGAGAAGAGAGAGCTTAAAAAATATATGCGACACGCCAAGTGGTCCATCAGATGGTCGCAAATGAGCGATATGTGCCAGATGTGGCAGTAAATGTCTACAAACTTAATATTTAGCTTGATTTTGTCGTATCGTAATCGAAAAGACAGCAATGCGCAATTACCTACATTAGCAGAATAAAAGTCAACGAACAGTTGAGGATGTGTTTTCTTCTATAAAATGAAGAGCTACGCTTTGTGTCATCCATATTCTTTCTTGCACTCAAGTCCTCGAGCAACTAAGCCACCTCTGCTGGCTCGATATCGTAATCCGCATCTCGGTGCGGCGCCACGGCGATCGAAAAGGCAATCGGCTTTGCATCCTATCTGTCGAACATTTATTCTCGCTTTAGATACAATAATAATACCGTTATTAGCCCATCAAAACCTGCATGACACCGGATATCTCACGCTGGGGGACGCAAATACAAGGCAAATATAACAACGAAGCACCAATATGAGCTTGGCAGGCAGTTGGCACGGCACTAAGTGGCCGCTTTTTGTTTCTTTGTCGTTAGTATAACTTTGAGCTCCTCGGGGGCGCGAATGGACCACTCGACCCACGAACCGTCGTACACTCTGCTCGGATAGTTGATCATCTGCATGGCGAACCAGACGACGGACGCGCGTACTGAAGTGCTGCAGTAGACAATGGCGGGCTGGGAGTAGCTGACGTTGCTGCTAGTGAAAAACTCGACGAGTTCGGTCTTGTTCTTGAACGCGACGGCCTCGTCGTCGTAGACGGCGGCCATGGGGATGCTGATGGCGTCCTTGATGTGTCCTCCGCCGATGGCGAGCTTGTCCCACTTGATGCCTTTGAACTCCTCGGGCGTGCGCGCGTCGATGAGGAGATACTCGCGCGTCTCGCGGGTGTTACCGGTCTCGAAGTTTGCGACAATATCCGGGAAGGTGACGATGTACTGCGACGACCATTGAGCTTCGAAGTTTCCGCTTCCAGCTGGCGCAGGGCTTGTGCCACTTTCAATTTCATACTCGGCGTTCGCTTGCTGCAGCTTTCGCCACTGACGCAATCCGCCTTGCATTATAGACACTTTCGAGTGACCAAATACCTAATCAAGTATTTTGTTTTAATCACTATTTCAATAAAATAATAATATGTAAAGATGCGATCGATCTGGTTCGATCATATACGATAAACGCCCTTTCATGGTTTTGAGTCATAAAAAATTCCTATACTTTTAATCAAAGATTGAATACCTAAACGAGAAATTAGTAAGACACGGATGGGTAGCCGATTGCAGTCGGTTTATTGGCAATAGTGAGTGGTAACTGAAACCTAGCAATTCACTCGTCATAGCGCAGCCCCTATGATTGATAGTATAGTGAACGCAAACGCCAGAGAAACCGGAATACATTCCAAGCAAACTGCGCATAAACGTGCATTCCTGTCGATCAATTGAGTTTTGCGTTCAAACAGCGAACTTTGCAAGAAATTGTGCCAATTCGCATTAATGCGTGCCGTGATATTTNCCTATTTTAACTGTTATAAGTATTATTGTGACTATTTATGTGAGGAGCGCGAATAATTAATTAAAGGTTCCGGTTCCGGTTCAGGATCGTTAGTACCGGGTACACATATTATGTATAGGACAATTTTGGGGTATCATGAGAACATGAATCGGAACCGAATTTGGATGATTAATCCATAAAACCTGATCATTAAATGTAGCGTGTTGCATGGCAACTGATCCTCTGTTGCTATGCAACACAAGTGCGAGAGCGTCCTATGTCATAAGTCTGTAGGCGGAGTTTCGTATTTACAACGAATTGTCGAAGCTTTCGCGGAAAAAACGAGATGCTTTTGCTCAGTTTCATTATTCTAAGATTCTCCTATGCCAAAAGCTCATTTCGCGCTAAAATTTTCAGATATCGGAGTCCCCCATCAGCCACAAATAAAAAGTGCCCATAATGAAGTTTAAATCGCGCATAGTATCGTATCTTGCTAGAATTCAAACAGTTTGCTTGGAATGTATTCCGGTTTCTCTGGCGTTTGCGTTCACTATATGCAGAATTCATAACTGCAGCTTGATGAAGGTGCTTCTGTTGGATCGAACCGAATTGAATTGACCGCATCAATAATATGAAAAGGGAGCTTACTCGGAATAGCCAGTAGCCGAACGTCGCCCATTTGATTGAGAAGGCTTCGTCGTCGCCTCGATCGTAAAAGATGACATGACAGTCTTTGTCAATTCCGAGCTCGCGGACGTACGACTGGAAGACCAGCGGATGGACGAGTTCTTTGAGCTTCGTCGGCTGCTCGTTGGTCACGTTGGTGAAGTCGAACCATTGCGCGCCTTTGATGTGTTCTTTGTTGAACAGTAGTCTGTTTTCGTCGTAAGTACCGCTCCCTGTCGCGTCAAGGAGACAGATCTTTCGTTTCGTTATCACTGCCGTCAGCACGAAGCTTGGGGTGACGACGTGGTCGAATTTCGGTTGTATATATGCCGCCTTGAAATATGCATATTTTGCGGTTACAGTTGCCGTAAGCATTACCGAGCTAAACATGCCGTAAGCAACCCACTGCAACGCATTCCGTAGTTTACGTATTACTGAATTCTGTTAAAGATAAAAGAGCTAAGCTACTTGCATAGATTTTGCAAATTTGCTCACAAATTTTTCAATGCGCTTCTCATCATCATTTATTATCATCTACTCATATTCCCTTCTGCTTTACTAGTTCGTTTCTCTCAATTGAAAATCAATTATATTAAATTGTCACTTATAAAACAGTTCAAAGCGAAGGATTGGGACATTCGTGTTGTACAGCCTGTAAATGAGGCAATGTTTAGCTCGGTTGGTCGGACCGCAGTTGCACCGGCAATAACAATATGGGACAAATTTCATAAAATTATTTTACTTGCAGAATTGCAAGCGCGGTGATTGGACATTGTCCGGTTATTTCCAGCTATTTTAAATTTTCTGACCAATTACCACGCCTGTAGTTCTGTAGATGAAATGGTTCTATGAAACTAAAGACTTACTTGCAACTGTCGTCCTAGCAAGTCCGAAGAACTCGATTTCAGCTGAGTGTAACTGCGTGCGAAGATGAAGAAAAGTATGATGCAAATGACCAGAATAACTGAGACGAGAATCAATAGGGCAGTCATCAGCCACATGCAAAAGCTCGACTTCTTATTCTGAAAAGATAACGAATAAATGTGAGAGTATGACGATATTTCTTTTAGCTGAGAATTGAAACGACTTACAACCAGTAATTTATATGGAGGGATATAGTCGCGAGGTAATAATGCAATCAGCTGGTAAGAAAATTCATGAATATTGAACTTGATCAGCGAATTGTTGGCAGAGTTAATTAAATAATAAATTGTATTGGGGCTTTCTTGACATTTTGTTATTCTCAGCATAAAAAATTTGAAACTACTAACCTTGTGCTCTAGTACGACATGTGTGGCGCCCAGCGGTTTTTCGTGCAACGACGCCACGGGAGTCGAACCATCCGGGGGGTCGTAGTAGTACCTCTCGCCGGTATGATAGAACGCGGCGTCCTTCTCGACTGGTTCGGCGTCAAACTCATGCTCGCTGGGTGGTCCAAAGTCTGGTCGATCGCGGCGGTCGTAGCTGTGATGATGGACGTAGGTGGGGTTGTTCGAGCGCCGCCCGAAGCTCGACGAATGTTGGTTATAGTTGGCCGAAGATTGGCCGTAGTAGCGCGACCACGGTTGCTCCATGAGTTCGTGAGTTCGAATCGAGGGCGGCGCAAATTAACTCAGTTGAAGAAGACAGTCGAGGACGACGCTGTGAACGACCGCATAACAGTCGACTGAGGAAAGCGCGGAAGGCCGACCGGACTAGACTGGCCGAAGGGAGCCGGTATTGCCGGCGTGTGCTCGCGTCGTTCGCTGGGTGTTGTGTCGTCGTCGTCGTGCAATTTTTGACCGCAGGCATTTCAATGCCGCCAACGTCGCATATGGCCGTCATCGTCGCCGTCGCCGGCGTGCCTCTTCCTTTGTCAGAGATATTCCGTTTTTTGACCGCATTCCCCAATGCCATCCTTTGTTTACCTGTCGTCTCCCAATCCGAGCAATTATATCTCTGTTTAGATACGGATTTCTGCTCCGCAGCGAAATTTTGATCGATTAATCGTACGATTAGAGTTGATTCCTGGAGTCTTATTGTCCTTACAACCCTATCCAAGGAACAGATGCTGAAAAACGACTGCTCTTTTTACATTGTAAACACTAATTACTTCAGGCCATATGTAAAACTGAAAGGAATAAAGAAAAAACACAAAAGTTGTTTTCTTCCGACTAAAGAGCACCGAAGCTGTTGCAATTGCCTCCTCACGTCCACGCACTGTGTATACTGCTATTGGCGGAAGTCGTCGTCATCACCGCTGTTAAGACCTGATAACCCAGCTCAAATCTCAGCAATTTGCAATTCGTATGCAATTATCAAGGCTTGCATAAGTAAGCAGAACTCGTTTCTCATACATTGATCCTCGGTCAATGCTCAGTGGTCGCAAACTGCGTGCAAAGTATAATCAGACGTAAACATAGAAACGACATGAAGCAGATCTTATCAATGCTAAACGACGTCTAAAGCCCTCATTCTCTGTCCAAGAACTGTCTTTTGAATGCGCAGTGCAGTCGATTCGTTGCACAATCTACTTACAGATGATGGGCGGCGTCTTGAACAGAAGGTATTGATCACAAGTCGGAATACAGTGTAAAGTCGTCTGAATTCATCGGATCGGGCCCCGCGGGATTCACTTCTCCGGTCTGGTCTAGTCGTTTGCGAAGAGTTAACGGCGTAATATAGTTGTATCGGCGAAATAATTCTGACCAGATTTGTATGCATTACGACAAGGATACACACGATCTAAAACTAGTTCTTCGTGAAATCTGCCAGATTTATGTCTCAAGTGCAACTATATCATATCCTTTATCCATATGAAGAGCACGTGCATTTTATAACCTGTAAATATATTCTTGGCATACTAAGCATTAAAATGAAGCAGACTCTTTTATTTCATCACCGCAATAGTGCTTAAATTAGTGCGCTCGAAGTTGTGTCTTATTTGAACCTGTCCCACTGTTACTTTTATTTTTGTTTAGAACGATGTGCTCTTGAACGGAAGTTGCATCTACAGTAGAATCTGGTTAATGCTAGTGATAGTTTTGCACTCCTTGCAAAACAACTTCTGTAAACTAAAACAAAAGAACTTTTAAAGAAGCATTTCGCCTTTTAATCTAATTTGTGCGCTATAGGGATCTGAATAACTGCAGCTTTAGATTGGAACCCGAGGCGCTATCCGGTTCTCACTGTACAATAGCGAACTTTCTCGTGCACAAGGAGTTTCACGCGTGCTTATACACACCTGCAGAAATAGAACTAGTTCGGTGCATCTCTATTTGAATGGGCACTTTTTTGTATGAGGCGCGTATGCACCAAGGTTGTCTGTCTATTGTGGTAAATGCAAGTTCGTTATGCTTCACACCAGACAGACCATTGAATATTATTCTATATCTCATGATATTCAATGGATTTTTTATTACTCTGATCAAATAACGGTATCAAAGCAAAGCGCGCATAAATGAATACTTTGAGTAAGTAAAGGAGAGCGATTTAGATCGAAAATGTCGCTGAAACGTCTCGTCGATTGCAAATGGCTCGTCGATCAAGTGACGGTGTGCAATTTTGCTTTCACGTCAAGCGCTCTTTCACAGTAGAAGTCGGCTGTTTCAGAAAGGCGCAGTAAACAAACAAGGATTGCGAGTACTTGACTGCACATTCAAACCGGCACCGAAGCCAGACCCGGCCGTATTTAAATCGACATACTATGGGCAATGGGACAAGCTGATGAACAAGCCGTCTGATCATAAAGCAGAATTCAGCAAAGCTCATATCCCGGGGGCAGTTCATGCTAACCTTGACGACGCTATGTACCCGAGCAAAACCGAACGCTTCGCCCTCTATCCTCCGGAGCTTTTTGAGGAGTACGTTCAGCGATTGGGCCTGAATCAGGGTGACCATATCGTTGTGTACGACCGCGGAATGAACGGCGGCATGATGTGGGCCGCCAAGTTCTGGTGGTTGTTCAAAGTAAGTTTTGTGTGTTTTTATGGTGTTCCACCTACCGTAAATCCTTTCTTTGACGAGCGCTATGTGCAGTAAATGATTTTTTTATACACTCCACTGTATCGAAAGTTGTGCATTTTTACATTTAAATGTAGCTATGCTCTATCGCAATGTACAACGAACAATCAAGCAAAAGTGAGGCAAAGCGCGTATTCTCATTAGAGGAGAATAATTCACTTTCATTTGACTGGCCCTTGTACCTACACTTAATATACAACTTAACTTAACTTATTTTGCGTTTACTAAGCATATTAAAACTGTTTTTAAGACTTATGGACACGACAACGTCTCCGTTCTAAACGGCGGTTTTCACGCGTGGAAAAAAGGAAACTATCCGGTTAGCAGCGAAGTCGTTCAGTTGCCAGTACGTTTTGCATATTCTCTCATTAATGGGGAACTGTGGTAACCTTCAGTTGAAAGGGGTGTACCATAAAATGTGTTCAGCTACCAATGACAATCTGCTTAGCGATAAGATACAACATTAATAAATATAATTTTTAGCCAGCTTGTAATACGTACCTGACGACAGTATACCGTACATTCCTTTGCACTGAAGACCACCGCAGTTCCCTTTTAAGATGATTGGAAACTTTAATGTTGTTTTGACAGAAAGGAGACTGGAAGGCAAATCTGCGGTCCGATCTCAATGTGACATTTGAAGAATTGACAAAGAAGCAGGACGACGGCCGCGACTTGATCGACAAAGCGGATGAGGTCCTTATAAAAGAGATAAACTTAAACAGGACACCTAGTACGAATACATGCAATCTCACTTCCCAATTCGACATTTTTGCATTCAGTTTTGTCATTTTTGCATTCAGTTTGAACGCATGGTTGATGAAACGAATGCAAAAGCGATGAATCACAAATGGAGTGATGTATTACAGCGAAAGACCGTCTATATTTATACTTATGTCCCATTAATAATAATAGTATAGTCAACTTGTTTCGATTAATAACAAGAAGTCTTATACGAAAACTGTTTCGAAAGTCGATAGCGCTTCTATCTATTAATTTATACACGTGAAAACCAAGAGATGACTATTATTCTTGCTGAAAGACGGTGTTCAAGCACCAAAAAGTGAGCTCAACTTTGCCAACTACGCTATTTAGCGAGATTTCTTGTTACTGATTGAACAATTTTGATTAGAAACGATATGGCTGCCAAAGTCGTCGATTTAGGTAAACTTCCTGGATGCTCGAAAGAAGGAGCAGTTCCATGGCGAAGAAGACACTGGCCTTGACCCATACAGTAATCTTTTTCAGTTTGAATATAGTGAATGGAAAAGACTAACCGTTTACAGTGGTTAATGGCTCCTACATTCCGGGCTTCATCAACGTACCTGTCAATCAGTTGGTCGATTCCAATGGCTTATTAAAGTCGCCGGAGGAGATCAAAACTTGTGAGTTTACAGGGTGACGCAAAACTTCCGGCGGTTTTTTTTCAAAATTTTTTTTTAAATCGCCGGGACTTTCGCGCCACCCTGTAAAAATTTCGACTTTGATGCGTGCGCAGTCGATCACTTTGCTGTCCGTTTGTAGATGCATCGTCGAAAGGCTTCCGTGAAGGGAAGCCAATAATCACATCTTGCAACACTGGCATCCAGGCTTCTTTGTTGGCATTCGCGTTGACTCTCGTTGATGCGCAGTATCCAATTCGACTCTATAATGTTTGTTTGTTTGCTTATACCATTTCCACTTTCAGTTGGACGCATTCTTTTAAAACAAGTTTACACAGTGTTCAATTTAAAGCGGAAATGGCCTGTAATCACGCGTATGATTAATAATTGTCTTCTTTCCCTGTTTCAGGGCAGCCTGAAAGAGATGGAAGTCCGTGCCCCACAGCGAATTAGCGCTGGAGCGTGAACGCCGCTGCAAATTCTCTGAGGAAGTACGATTAATTTCATCCACTCTGAAAATTTCTCAGTTTACAAGCTAATATACGCTTTAGTCTATAATCGATCATATAGTCACAGTCGTTGACCAGTTGTTCAGCGCTATACGCGTTGAATAAAAAATCAATAAAGACAGCCGGGCTGTACACTGTGGACCTGGCGAAATTAAACTTGACAGTTGGAATGGCCATTGCGTCACAGTAAACTTCATTTCCTATTCACGCATTTTTTGATAGATTGCTAAAAGGATCTGTGTTCTACCACAAAACTACCATCTGCCCCAAATATTGGTCGGTCAACGGCTGTGACACGGACTAAAGCGAACTTAATTTATAGCGGTAATTGCTTAACCTTCCAAAATTACCGCTATAAGCGAAACTGATATAAATGAATTCTGCTGTATAACAACATCAATGAACTGATTTTGGCTGCCATAAAGACAGATTTCTTCTCAGTGCTGTGCCAATGCTCAATTTCTCATATATTTATGTGTCGCATAGCTGGCATGATTGAAGGACGTCCGTTGTTTGATTCTACTTTCTTTATACTTGTTTCCAATTGATTGGTATATAAAAGCATTAATCTGGGAGCACGTTTGCAAAATTTTTGCGTTTTATAGGTCAAATTGAATAAGATACTAACCGAAACATTGGATTCATTGTTCTTCCTGTAATATTGTCAAAAGACCGAAATAAATTTTTTAATGAAAACTGTATGAATACGAGATTACAGAGAATCACTCATGACTGCTTCTGTGTCCATCCGAATGCGAGTTAAAGCACTTGCGAGAACTTCCATACAAAAAGATTGCGTACTTCCATTTAGCTAAAAAATAAAATATGCCACTTGCTTGCTGGGATAGTTGCCTCTGTATCTTTATTTTAATGGCCTCTTACTGATAACACGTGCATAAAAGCTAGCAACTTGAATATACTCATTAAATGTATGTACGTGTATACATAACAACCACGCCCTGCGTCGCGTTATATCTCGCTACAAAATACGCTGGTGTTAACTGCCCCTTGGATTGCTTGCGATTCAAATAGAACCTTACGGTATCATTTAATATCTTCAAGTTTCTCTTGGACCTCATTTTGCACATGCCATCAAATCAAAGACCTCCGCATACTTTACTCTCCAATGCTCAAGAAAACCACCAAGAGGGCTTTAGCAAAGAAAAAAGAGAAGACTGTCTTGTTACTGAAGAGGCGTCAGAAACAAATGATCACAGTTCAAATGAAAAAACATTGCACAAAAGCCACGTAGACTTCGAATTTAAAAACGATTCATTGAATAAAGAATGTCTCACTAGATGCCTTACGTTACTCTGCGATAGGATGATTGTCCAAGAAGTAGTTGTTCATCTTCGAGCGAACTGTATTTTAACTCAACATCAAGCAGAATTGATAGGCGTAAGTTACTTCATTAGCGAAATTTTATTTAAACTATTTATTATAGGCAAAGGAGACGCGCTTGGAGAAAAGCCAAATACTGGTCGATTTTGTTCAGCAGCGCGGCCCAGATGCATTCAATTGTTTTATGAAGAGTTTGATAGAAACCGGTCAAAAAAATATATTTGATAAACTCAGCGAAGAAAGAAAAGCAATTGCTGAAGGAAAAAACGCGAGGTATGTTCTGACCGCTAGATATTTCCGTGAAATAATCTCTAGGAAAAGAGGAACATAACTGCAATTTGAATTTGAATAACGAGTTTTATATAGAGAGAAAAATGCTTCGAATACTAATTTAAAGCGTTTCTTTTCTTTTCTTTTCTTTTCCTTTCACGCCGTCTTCTACTTATAAAGAATTAATGCAGTTCTTATCACTTTTTCCCGGCCTGGTATTCTCCAGAACCAGTGTTTCAATAGTATGAATTACTAATTAGCATATTAATATGTATTATTAACGGTTTTCAACTAGGCCAACTATTTTACCGGTGAATAAAAAGTGGCACAGTGCTCCTTTGTTTATCACCTTTTCGTTTTTAAATTATGTGCCTTGTTTTACTCTTTTGCATATATCATGTATTGCAGATTTTCAACATCCTCTAAAGTGTGCTCGAGCAATGATGAATTATTGAGGTATGTTTTTGTAGTCAAAAAGAGATATAAACTAGTGCAGACTCCAGAACACTTGAAAATTTCCTCTAAGATGCTATTGAATACCCTCACTGATTAACTAGCGAGCAATGTCACCAGCGGAGATAACAGTGGGGGGATAGATGAGAGTAATTCACTCACTTACCCACATCTAAGACACAGTCCGCTCCCAGTCGTTCATCAGCAAATATCTTTGACAGGCAGCAAGCGTCAAAAAATGAAAACAATCCATTACCTCACTTATTTACCACCAGAGCTAGGCTGCCTCTGTTCCCTGAACTTTTATAATATCGTGAAGCATCGCAATTGACTTTCAGCATTCAAAACTCACTGGGAAAAACCTATTTAAAAAGCTATCTGAAAGTCATTCCCTTCTCTCTGCCGTTTTTCTTTGATACCGAAAGAAAATGGGTTGACTTGACGCTGAAACTGGAATATGACTCAACAATAATACAAGATTATGCTACTTTGCTCAAACAAGCATTTGCCGAAGCGGATATGCTAATTATTGAAGGAGATCCAGGTTTAGGAAAATCCTCGCTTATGCTTCGACTTGCATATGAATGGACACAGTCACGATTGAGTGATTATGATCTTGTTTTGTATGCAGAATTTCGTAAACTACGCGAGTATGAATTCAAAGATATTAATGAACTGGTAACCCAATACATGAAAGAATATCTCGATAAGGAAGACTATGAAATATTCCATCATTTCATAAATGATATTAAATGTTGCAGAGAACACAAGATTTTAGTGCTCCTAGATGGGTTTGATGAATCTGCTTTGGAGAAACAATGCCAAGAACTAAACGATTTCTTTTCAAGCACAATAAGCAGACCGTTATTGTTCAATGTCCTTGTAACTTCACGAAAAGGATATTTGTCAAAGCTTCGCAACCAAGGGCGCTTCGTTTTCGCTGATATCATTGGATTCACAACCGATTTACAAAAGGAAGAGTACATATCGAAATATTTCAATGTAATAAATGATACAGAATCATTAGAAAATACAGCAGCTGTTAAATATCTCTTACACACTAACGCGAATTTAAGCAGGCTGTCAGAATCACCCTTAATGCTGACCTTTATTTGCCTTTTACACAAGAAAATAATTGATGGCACTGAAGTTGAGCTCTACATGAACATCATTTGGTGGATGATAGATAGATATCAAAAAAGTAATCCTAATAAAGATGTTCCTGGTCTTTTTGGCTTTGAATACTATGCTGGTGATAAGATAAATGTAATCGAAAACTATTATCAGTATTTTCCACAACTGCATTTTCTTGGGAAAATGGCCATGCAGGACATATTTAAGACAACGTTTACAGACAGAGATTTGGCAAATTTTCAACTGAAGGACATCGTACAACAAGTAGGATTCTTAAGAAAAGAAGAAACAAGAGACGCTTTCTACCACACAAAAGTAAAGTATTCATTCCTACACAGAACCATTCAAGAATTTCTTATGGCGCTAACCTTCTTCTTTTCTAATGAAGAGCCACGAATAGATTTTATTTGGTACGTATTTTTAACGGCGAGAAGCAAAGATTATGGGATAATACCAGCTAAAATTCAAACATTCTTTAACATGATCGACTCCAGTGCAATGAAAATCAGCGAAACAAAGAAAAACTTGTTTAATAAAAATATTAATTTCTATAAAGAAGTATATTCAAACAGTTCTACACACCTAGAACACAGCTACATGTTAACAACACATTCGCAGGATGACGCTCTCCCACTACTATGTCAAACAGAGCGAAGCATTCCCCAATCATCAGGCGAAGCAATCCAACTGCTTCACGGTGAAGCTGAACAAGGTGACGCCTTTGCACAATTCATCTTAGGATTAATGTATCATTTTGGCATAATCACAAGTCAGTCTGATGAAGAGGCTGTCAGATGGTACACAAAATCAGCAGGACAAGGAAATGCCAACGCGCAGTTTAACCTAGGACTTATGTTAACAAATGGTAGAGGTGTACCTCAGTCGGAGGAAGAAGCTGCCAAATGGTTCGAAAAATCAGCGAAACAAGGAAATGCTCGAGCACAACTAAACCTTGGAGTCGTGTATATGAGTGGTAAAGTTGTGCCTCAGTCAGATGAAGAAGCTGTAAAATGGTACAGGAAAGCCGCAAAACAAGGCAATCCAGATGCGCAATATAACTTAGGAGACATGCATATGAGTGGTAGAGGTGTACCTCAATCATATGAAAAAGCTATCAAATGGTACAAAAAAGCAGCTGAACAAGAGGATGCAGATGCGCAGTTTAACCTAGGAGTCTTGTATATGAATAGTAAAGGTGTATCTCACTCTGATGAAGAAGCTGTCAAATGGTTCAGAAAGTCAGCACAGCAAGGAAATAAAAAAGCGCAATATAGACTAGGATTTATGTGTGAGAATGGTAAAGGTGCGTCTCAATCGAAAAAGAAAGCTGTAAACCGGTACAAGAAATCGGCAGAACAAGGGGATGCAGTAGCGCAATTCATCCTTGGATTCCTGTATGACAACGGTAAAGGTGTACCTCACTCAGATGAAGAAGCTGTCAAATGGTACACAAAATCAGCGGAACAAGGGGATGCAGATGCGCAGTTTAGCCTCGGAGTAATGTATACAAACAGTAAAGGTGTGCCTCATTCAGATGAAGAAGCGGTCAAATGGTTCAGAAAATCAGCAGAAAAAGGACATGAACTTGGCCAGAATTATCTTAGATGGATGTATCAAAATGGACTAGGTATGCCTCAATCAGATGAAGAAATTGTAGAACTGAATAGAAAAGTAGATGCGCAAGAGAGCCAAGGAACGAAGTGTAAACATGGGCAAAGTGTACCTCAGTCACATGAAGTGCTTGCCAAATGGTTAATAAAATTGGCAGGAAAACGAAACGTAGTCGACCAAAACAGCCTAGGAAATATGTATTTGAATGATAAAAGCATGCCCAAGTCAGACGAAGAAGTTATTAAACGGCACATAAAGACAGCAGAACTTGGAGATGCTGATGCACAGTTTAACCTGGGATTGATGTACGACTGTGGTAAAGGTGTCCCGCAATCATATGAAGAAGCTATCAAATGGTTCAGAAAAGCAGCAGAACAAGGCAACGCGTTGGCACAATATAATCTTGGCATATCATATCACAGCGGGCAAGGCGTACCACAGTCTTATGAAGAAGCTATCAAATGGTTCAGAAAAGCAGCAGAACAAGGCAACGCGTTGGCACAATATAATCTAGGTGTTATGTATGCAAACGGAAACGGAATCACACAATCTTATGATGAAGCTGTCAAATGGTACATGAAATCAGGAAAACAAGGAAATACATATGCGCAATTGATCCTTGGAAATATGTATTTGTATGGGCGAGCTGTGTCTCAATCCAATGACGAAGCTATCAAATGGTACAGAAAAGCAGCAGAACAAGGAAATGCAGATGCGCAGTTTTGCCTTGGAAAAATGTATGATTGCGGATACGAAGAACCTCAGTTAGATAAAGAAGCTATCAAATGGTACAGAGAGGCAGCAAAGCAAAGGGATTCAGATGCTGAATTACATCTTGGAGTGATGTATATGAGTGGTAGAGGCGCACCACAATCTTATGAAGAATCTGTCAAATGGTTCAGAAAAGCGGCGGAACAAGGGAATGCATTATCGCAATATAGCCTTGGTGACATGTATGAATTTGGGAAAGGTGTTCTTAAATCACTTGAAGAAGCTATCAAATGGTACAGAAAAGCAGCAGAACTAGGGAATGCACAGGCGCAATGTTATCTTGGAGTAATGTATGTAAAAGGACATGGAATCACTCAATCTTATGAAGAAGCTGTCAATTGGTTTAGGAAAGCAGCGGAACAAGGGAATGCCAGTGCACAGTTTGAACTGGGGTGGATGTTTCGCTGTGGTGACGGTGTGCTACAATCAGATGAAGAAGCTGTCAAATGGTACAGAAGAGCAGCAGAACAAGGGCATGCAGATGCACAGTTTAACTTGGGAGCGATGTATCTCTATGGAAACAGTTTGCCACTATCAGAGGAAGAAGCTGTCAAATGGTTCAGAAAATCAGCAGAACAAGGAAATGCAACCGCGCAGTGGAGTCTAGGAATTATGTATAAGAATGGCAGAGGTGTGCGTCAATCATATGAGGTAGCTGTAAAATATTTCAGAGAATCGGCAGAACAAGGCGATAGTGTTGGGCAAAATAATCTTGGATATATGTATACAAATGGTAAAGGTATAAATCAATCGAATGAGGATGCTGTGAAGTGGTTCAGAAAATCAGCCGAGCAGGGACTTGCAGATGCGCAACGCAACTTGGGAGCTATGTATTTGAATGGCAAAGGTGTGCCTCAATCATATGAAGAAGCTATCAAATGGTTCAGAATATCTGCAGAAAAAGGAAATGTTAAGGCGCGATTGGGATTGAAACTTTGGTATCTTGTCTGCTACAGGCAATTCATATTATTGGGTATTACATTTTTCGCACCGTTCTACTTTTATTTTTTAATGAAATATTATTTGAAAATCATATGACTGACAAATGTTTTAAGTAGGTATGGATGGCTTGTGGTTTAACCACCCATTGTAACCAGCACTAATTGAGTAACATTTTAAAGAATAATAAATGTATTCTGCAGCATAAATGCTACAAATATTTTGACCCACTCAGCTGCGTTTTCAGATTTGTTACATTGTGATTTTTATATACAGTGGCGCGCAACAGTATTTGACATTTGAACAAGCGAATTAATTAGGTAAAATTTGAGCTACTTTACGGCTTCTTGCAACGTTGTGCAGAGACAGTTTATATAGCATTTTTTGTGACCTTTCGAATGGTATACTGCGTTCTTTGACTAAATGCAAACGGGCGCCGCAAATTTAACTTTTCATTGATTACTGCGATTCTTGGGTGTGCAAAAGTATTTGGAAAAAATTTCAAATTTTTTCTATTACGATTAAAGCGATGAAAATGGTGAAAACCGATTAAAAAGTGATTCGATAGCAACTAAAACAGATCTAATAAATCGTTTTGTAACCGTTTTGTTTGATCACTTTCTCAAGATGACAAGGAATAGAGTCAAAAAAGTATGATAATCTCTCAAGAGGAATTTTTTCTAATTTTTCTTGATTTTTACCATCAGCTGAGAAAAGTTATTATATTAAAGGCTCAGAGCCGTTGTTTGGCATGTTCCATGAATATTCAATAGGATTCAGATTCAGATTTGGCGAGAGTGAGATGAAAGGATGGATTTATTTAGGTTTGAGCCACATCTATACTAGGATCAAAGTATGGTTGAGGTCATTTTCTTGCAGTGAAATGCAACAAAATCCCTCTTTCTGTATGGCATGTGGAAGCATATTCCATTTCGTTATTTTGATGTGAAGGACTTTGTCCGTTATGTCATTTATCTGGACTTATGGACCCATCCATAGATGGGTTGAACAGCCCCTGCTACGGTATTATCATCGCTATGCCTTACACCAAAATTTTCATTGCAAACTTAATTTCTTGATGCTCAAATCCAATGAACTGAATTTATTAGACTCCCCAGTGGCTCAGACACGACGTACAAAGCGAAATTCTTACTATAACAAATAGTTATGATAATACCGTAGCAGTGACTGTTCAACCTATCAATGCATGCGTCCATAAGTCCAGATAAATGACATAACGGACAAAGTCCTTCACATCAAAATATCGGAATAGGGTATGCTTCGACATGCCATACAAAAAGAGGGGCATGGTTGCATTTTACAGCAAGAAAATGACCTCAACCATACTTTGGTCCGTGAGTAGAAGAATTGCAGTGATAAATGAAAAGTTAAATTTGCGGCGCCCGTTTGCATTTAGTCAAAGAACGCAGTATACCATTCGAAGGATCACAAACAATGCTATAAAAACTGTCTCTGCACAACGTTGCAAGAAGCCGTTTAGTAACTCAAATTTTACAAAATAATCCGCTTGCACGAATGTCAAATACTTTGCGCGCCACTGTATGTATTAATGGTTGGGGCCTGTAAAACCCCAGTCAAAACCTAATGCAAATCCCCTGAGGAGTTAATCTCGAGTCCGAGCTGCGGGTCATGTTGAGAGAAAGTGAGTGAGAGCAGACGATGGATTACTGCAGTAAAAACATGCAACCCAGAAAAGGGAATGTCAGTGCAATTAAGTAGACGTTGCCCCCTGTTTGAGCATCTTTGGAAACAGGAAACTGGGAATATACAGATCAAACCACAGCATACCGCAAAAAACATATAGCAAACGCTTTAATCAAAATGATGAGGCTAGCTGCACGCATGAAGTAGAATATCACTTACCAAGGCAAAATTCATACAATTTCCACACAATATTAACGTATTGCTACATGTATTCAGCTGTTCAGTGTAACCAAAATGTCCTGCCATAGATGTATTTTACTGTAGCTTGAAAAACTACTCAGTTATATCGCTTGAAATTTGAAGCAATCAACATTTGAACCATGCTACACATAAGTGCTTGTTATTATTGAATCTAGCCGCATATGGTGGAAATAACGTTCCGCCAACCTTCGGATACCGAACACACATAGGATTGCAGTATTACCCTACAGTATCTTTTACAAACCTTTTTTGAAGGTAGCTTTCAGAAAGTCGAAACAACAGTGAATTTAGGCATTGCATAAGGTCTTTAAGATACAGTGGAATTCGTTTATGCCGATAGTTGCGGGACCGGCCAAAATTATCGGTGAAAGCGAAATACCTATTTACACGAATTTTACGGTATAAGTGGTGCCTTGCGTCATTTTTCATGTTCGATACAAAAGAAAATTATAAGTCTCAAATGATACAATTAAAATTTGATTGACAATACTGTGCTAATGAATGATAAATGCATGTCGTTCCACAATCTGTCACATGGCAGAGGACAAGCGGAGAATGAGAATGCACTTCCACGTCGACAATGAGCAGCCGGTACTGTACATAAACATACAGCAAGAATGCGGCAACATGAAAGTTTATTGTCAGGCGACAGCTTGCTTCATGCTCTGCTCGCCACGAATGACGTTTTAACCTTTTTGAAACGCGACGACTTGGACGTGGGAGTTTTGCTAACGACTCAACCAACTGTCGCGCCGCAAGCTGTTTTCGCTTCGCTCATGTCGCAAACAATGCAGCGAAAGTATGAAAAGGCTAGCAAGCCGGACATCGCCATTTGTGATCTGGTCTAGCACCTGATCGAGAGTACTGTATCGGTCACAGAACTGCTGTACGATACGGAATAGACATACGGATATGATCGAAAGCCCAACAGGGCGATTTGGTAAGGAGAGAAAAAGGAACGGCAGATGTTGTTCTGAAGTGAACCTTTCAGGCGTCCTTGGAAGGCTGTCATCTTTCCCTGTTTTCTCAATGCGCTCCGGCAGTGCAACGCTCATTTCGACCTGTTTCATTCTGCTCGTTACCTTCTCCTTCGCGAATGCCGAGGCACCACCCGTTCACGTACAAACTCAACACGACAACTGCTCCGACCCGAACAACCACATAGCCGAAGAAACAAAGGAGACTGTCAAATGCATGGAACTGTCGACTTACATTGTCGACCGCGGCTTCGTGCCCGACATGACCGTCGACTTCTACCAAGTACAGTGCTTACCGTATTTCAAGAAATAATAGCTCTGGCAGAAATAATAACTCATTTATTACTATTTAATTTTCTTCTTTTGATTAATTTTTTATAAATTTTATAAATGTGGGATACATATACTATTCATTTTTCGGCTAATTTTTATTCCATTTGAATACTTCCACCTGAGAAAGGCTAAAATTGTGTGTATTATTTCTTCAAAGGCGTGACTTCCTATGCAGTCTTGTGAATGACCGCCTCAACTTTTCAGAAGCACACGAATGAGTCGAACCGGTTCAAGATCGCGCTGTTCTGGGAGGAACGCAGCGATCTGAAGCAGCTAGACTGCCCGGTGATTCGCTACTCGTGCTGCTCCGGCTGGGAGGACGCGCTCTGCGATCGCCGTAAGAAACAAATTTCCACTCTTCTAAACGACTTATTGGACCACGCATACTTTACAGAAACGTGTGACGACTGCTGTTTGCGGAAGGGACTCAAGTGTTCGATGAGTGGAACGTGCGTTTGTCCACCTGGGTCGTCAGGCCCTTGCTGCGACAATGATGAACAACAAAGCGAGCACGCAGCAGTCAATCAGACACAAGCTGTTTTCTTCGGTAAGTGTACTCGCATTAGCGTTGTTTAAAAATGCCCCGACGAAATTCTACTATTATTTTCATAATGCA
>NIUQ01003155.1:0-18581 GCA_002796945.1 Plectus sambesii
TCCCAGGCTCACCTGGTTCACTGACGTATTGCCGTCATCTTCTCGACTGCGCTGACGGGTTCTTCTTCTCTGATTGCGCAATTCCCTGGCCTCCTTTGCGAGCGATGAGCAGTCGGCGTCCTCATTCCGATGTTGTGCACCAACTTACCTTTTTTGTCGTCGGACAACTTATCGGCTCATGAAACTTGGTAAGCCCAACTATGTATTCAATACGAATGGCATTGATCTGGGACGTGGCAGAAAGAGGTTTGGCCATTCTTCGATGGTCGAACGATCCTCCCTGAATCCTTGCGCACCTGTTGCCGCTGTCCTCAATGGCGCGCCGCGCATTCATTTCAATGGAGCGAACTTTTGACCGTAATTGCGTCGGCTGCGAGTGAAACGTATTTTGTGTCAGCTATTATGCATTCATAGGTCGTAACTTATGTTCCTGTTGTCACAATAAAGATGCAAACAGTTTTTGAACACCACATTTATTCAGGTATCGCTTTATCAGTCTTACAAATGAACATAAAATATGACTTTACTCAGAGAGCCATCAATTTCCTGGACCCATTTCACAAAACTGTTTTAATTACAATTGCGGAAAGTTCCATGATTGGTCAGTTGTGACATAGGCGGGAAACGTCGCTGAATCCGGCATCCTGATCAATCAACGTACTTCACGCAATTGTGATTGCTACAGTTTTATGAAACAGATCCTGCATACGACCAGTCAAGATCGGTTGCACCAGTGAGAGAGATAGGGATAGAGAGTTGGAAAAAAACGATAACAGCAAGCATAAAGCCGTCAACCGGCCAAGAAAGCCGCGGGATGTTCCGGCCGAGCAGCGGGAAGCGGAACGAGGCGATTGGCGTAATTCCACCACGAGCGGACGGGGATGTCGACGCTTCGATCGCGAACAGTGATGTCTTTGCCCAGCACGTTGTTGCCTTTGACGTCGAGGAGCTTCAGATCGCCGTCGGTCCACTGCAAGCCGGACTCTTTCCAGTTGCCCACCACCGAGTTACCGAGCGCGTCAAAGTCGTTGTTCTCGTGCATGACTACGCGGTCAAAGTTGAGACCGCCCGTATCCAAGTGTCTCTCTCGCCGAGGTCCAGTGCCCAAGATTTGCTGGATATCTGTTGTCGGCCTGAATAGCGACGGACTGATTTGCGGCTCGATCAGCTGCACTGGACTACTGGTCGCCGCTTGCGCCGCAACGCCTCTGGCCAGCTCTTTCGCCAGGTGTCGTTCGCGCAGCTTCAGCAGAACTTCCATGTTGCGCCGTTGACGCTCAATATCGTTGGGCGCATTCTCAGGCGATCGGTGATCGTCGGCCAGATTCACACTCTGCAACCGTCCACGTTCGCGCGCAGAGAAGCCGTTCAGAACGCGTTCGCTCAGCTCGGACTGCGACAGAACGTCCGATGACGGCAGCGGCGATGGGGGAGAATCGGCGAGCTGAGCATTCGGCAGCAATATACTGTTGTCTTCCGCTGGCGACAATACTGCGGACGAGGTCGGAGTGGGGCCGCCGATTAAGCCGCCTAAGAAGTTGTTGGCCATATTGGCGAGACACGAGCTGAAGCCGGCCATCGGGCTCGACTGGACCGCGGCGGTCGACTGCAGTCCGCCGATGTCATCTCGGGCGGCCAACACCGTGGGGCTGGATGGGCTGTCGACGCTGTTACCCACAATGCCATTGATGAACCCCGATAGCTCACGCAGCACGCCGCCGGCCAGATCGTTCGTCGGCGTAGTTTGTCGTTTTCCTGAAGCCAAGAAAGTATTGGAGATTTTCGAAAATGCCTACGTACTTCTTCTGGCAGACGTTGGATCCACGACGGACAGTATGATAAGTAGAGCGCCGCAGAGGCAAACAAGACGCATGATTCAAGTTGTGTCACACTGCCAAGGTGGGCTGGGTGGGCTTTCTATAAATAAGGGATGGCCGAAAAGAGCGACCTTGTGGACGCAAATCGGGTCACGTTGTGCCACAACGACTCGCTTCCGGTGTTCGCCGTCCAAACGCGCGCCGATTCAGAACTCAATCGAGGCTAAGTGACGATGGAATTCGTTATTGTTGCACCGAGAGTGCCGGCCTGGTCAGGCGCGCGATCCCGCAGCCACATTGCTGGCGGCATGAATTTATCCGTCCCGAGTTTGATGCCACAGCTTTAACTTGGCAGCTGAGATATTAGATGGTTCAAGGTGTGACAACAGTCGGCTGCGAGTGGAGCGGTCGCAAGACATTTAGGTGACAAATACAAAATGAAACACAAACGAATAATGAAAATCTTCGAGTTTTGTAACTCAAAGTTGATGGATTGGTCGTGCATTCTTGATAACGCATGACAACCTCATCTTAAACGTTTCCAGTACATCTATCCGAGTAAAGAGTGGCACACAGAGGAAGTTTGTTTGCATACCTTAAGCACCATTTTAAGCCAAACTTTAGAGCAGTATTGAGCAAATTTTAACTGTTACTTTATCCAAGTTTCACTGAATTCTGATACTTAATATCGACGATTGAATTCGATATGGTGAAATGAAGCAAAGGTACGCTGTACTGAGACATGCACGCGCTCGAGTCTTTCACGCCAAATAAGCATAAATGTTCGAATGCGTGGTCGAATTCTTGCTAGATTTCGTGAAAACAGAGTAGAATATGTTGAATTTTGACTGATCAGCGAGGTATCAGTGGCCGACCGTGATCGGTCAGATTTCATCACTCTGTCCTGCCCGTGGTGTGAACCCTGACCTAATTGTGCCCCAAGTACAGATTCTCATTCATGCTTAACTCGAAAACTCCACGCGTGTAGAAGACAAAGAACAACGATGATGAACAAGACGTGTATTTTGGTTTTGCGCTCTGGTTTCTTCGTATTATTCTGCATTGAATTCAAACATTCCGGTCGATTGACGCTTGCTCACAGATCCCCCATCAAAAATGTATGGAATAATTTTAAAAAACTTCAAAGAGATATCGAAACTAATTTCAAATTTGATCGAAATTGATTAAATGCTCGAATAGACTAGGCATTGATCTACAGGATCATGGGTAGATCTCTGCCTAATCAATTCTTACATTTCATACAATGAATATCTTACTTTAAACATTTCGTGTTCTTGTAAAACAGAGCAATTTTCAGCAATTTTAACATTTGATCGATTTTGGATTCACTGTTGAGTTTTGCATGAACATTGAAACATTCTCGAACACGTTCCTGGGACACCTGCGCATTTAATGCTTCACGCTGCATTATCAGACGTCGCTTTAATGAACGCCAATCAAAACAAAGGTGCACACAGCGTCTGCATTGACATCTTTGATCGCAATCTACTAAATGTCATCTATGCATTCACTCAATAAAGAAGCAATATTGCTCGACAATTTTATACACAAAATCTGCTCGTCTAAAATTTCTAATCCCCCACCTTAGCTGGAGGAGGCCTTAAAAGGGGATATTAGTGATGAGCGCCCCAGCTAGTATGGCCGTGCTTCATCTTCATGTATGACTCTTCGAGAGCGATGACTATAATGGCCGCCACAACGCCCGTCTTCCAACCACGGAAGAGGGTGTTCTTCACCATCCGTGGCCAACCGCCTTGCGACGCCCAGCGATAGTCGAACAGATATACACTGTTTCTGCAATCAATACATCGCTGGTCAACAGTTTGTGTATCAATTAACGGTATCAATCGAAAAGTGATTTTTGTTCATGACATTTTTGGAACTGAAGTACGATAAGTGATTTAAGAAATAGTTCTAAGAGAACATGCTGCAGAAAGGAATAGTGCAGCATATTAAGGATACTGAATACATCCTCCCACCTGATCCAAGGATCCTTCAGTCCGATCCTCCCAAGACGCTCTTGGTGGGCGGCGAGCTGCGGAAATGCTTGCCAGTTGTTGTAAACCTTGTAATCGGGAACTTTGAAAGGCTCATGGTGGTGTCCGCCTCCCATTTTGAAGGCCGAAATGAAGGCAGACGAGACGAGAAACGACTCCGATTCACGAAGAGCAGCACGGAGTTGCAGGAGTGCGACGCACGTACTGCAGCCATTGCGTCGCGTGAAAGCAGGAGAATTTCAGGCAATCCATTTGAGACCTAAAATGGTCAATGTGCACGTAATGTGCCAAAGAGTCGCAGCGCTACTCTTGCATATGAAGCAAGAATTTTGAGCTATCTGAATATTGTGTTTGAAAAAACTCTGGCTGAATCGAAAAATGAAAGCGGTAAAGATGTACAAAAACATCTGCTTCATATGCGAATTGAAATTCATATGCAAAACATCTACATCAGATTGCAAAAAAAGCGAATCGGTAAGAATCGTCAGCGTTTATTCAGAGCGAAAACAGAAGGGTGGTCATCTTGGTTTAGGCTACAGCTTTCACAAGCAGTAGAACAGGATGACACACAATACAGATAAAGCGAAAGTGATCGAAAGACGATCGCGCAGACGAAAATTAGTGTTTTGTCCAGGCGTCCATACTGCCGCATTTGAGCCGGTCGGTCGTAATTAACGGTCCCCTGTTTCTAAATTGAAGCCATTTTAGTCGGTGCGTACGTCAACTACATGGATGACTTAGTTCCCGCAATCTGTGTCAATGTGGCTTCCTCGCAGAAGCTGTGCAAGATTATCGGATGTTCGAGCATGTAATTGCCACCTTTGTTACATTTGCCCTCGGCGCTGAAGGTGTGACGGGTGCTGCTGTCTCTGACGCACTGCCGATCACATTTGCAATTAGAACCTAAGATGCGAACATTCTCCTTTCACAGTACAAACTAGTTACTGAATATACTTTCGGTTCTTCTTTTTTAAATAAGTTTGATTGAAGCTCTGATCAGGCGCGAAGCTGGAACCGTCGAGGGAATCGAACAACCGGAAGGAGTATATCCCAAAATTGGAGATGAATTCAATAGATCTACGTGAATGAAGACCCATTTTAATCTTCGAAAATGCGAGAGGAGAATCGGGGAGATTTCCCCTTCCCTTTAATTTTGTCCCTGATCCAAATGTAAAAGTCATTGCGGTTTGCGAAGACTATGTCGTGGTGCTATATAAAATCAAGTGACGAAGCCGTTGAAAGTAATTGATATTTGATCAGTTGAAAGTAGTTGGTCTCTGAACCGCCTTGCTATGATTTCTTTATGATGCAGTATTTTTATTAGAGAAACGATTATCTTAAAAGCGACTGCATGAAGTAAATGGTCTTCGTTGTACTGGCGCCTGTAACAGCGGGTCTCGACGCTGATTTGATGATATTTTGCCGAATAATGATAGTTGCTTGGGAGTTAGAATATCTGACGGATCAAACTAAACTGGAACATTTTCTTTTCCCTCTCACAGAGCACTTTCCTGTTTGAAGGTCTCTACGGTCTTGTTGAAGCTCTATCAGTTAACAGAGTTACGTTTATTGAATTGTTACTCGATCGAATCAAAATAGCCGGCTGTGTTATGAAAGACAAATTAGTCGTTACCAAATCTTTGTCTGGTAAGGCGCTCTAGGTCGGGCGAGAACTACATGTTCTTGGCCTTTGACCTCACTGTAGTGTGCTATTACTGAAGGAGCTATTGTTATTGTTTGGTTCCAAACGGAATCGGAATTATGACTATTACACCAATGTTGATCGGTGTTGGTGCGATGTGTAATACAGTCGGCAGTGTCACCTGCAATACTTTGTATTGATAAATATTATAGTGTCGTTCGCGTTGCTTGAGACGAAGATGAATGAGTGTTCCGCTGAAGTAGGGCATTCAACTGGAGCGTGCTGAACGAATGGCTCGTTTCGGGCGACAGCCACAATCATCAGTTACCGGCCCGCGAGCAGCGGAATAGGCAGCGTAAATCGCTGACCACCGGACCGGTCCAATAATGACCAAAGCAAGAAAGTGCATCATACAATGGGAATGGACGCGCTGAACAAAAAGGGAGCACATGATTTATACCAATTCCGCTTTACTAAGGATACTTTCCAAATCAACATAGAACATTGTTTACATTGATTTGAAAGCGTATGTAAGTGAAAGTTATTCATATCGACCAGTTTTGCAGGGTTGCTCATCGGTGACTAACCTAAATATTTGAGTATAACCTGTCATACCTAGAGATCTAGTGTGCTGCTTATTTTTTAAGCATAGTACAATCCAAACACGCGGGCGTTTCATTTGAATATCACGCGACCGGTTTCGGACTTGATCCATCCGTCGGTCAACTACAGTACACAATCGAATCACATGCGTGAATCGACAATCTAAACTGACGTGAACCAATAGTTTCTTAAACCAAAGATATCTACGTGACATTTTGTTGGTTGTTCGACCAACGCATAAAAGATCACCATTGCCAGTCGCCCATATTGACCAACGATCGGCCACTGACCCACAACTTTGCTGACCA
The DNA here is from genome assembly GCA_002796945.1 of Plectus sambesii. NCBI lineage: Eukaryota > Metazoa > Nematoda > Chromadorea > Plectida > Plectidae > Plectus > Plectus sambesii. The sequence continues at coordinate 6,389 of NIUQ01003155.1, forward strand.
ATACATCGGAATTTGTGTCGCCGTTCTCACATCTCGCTCAGGTGCCGAATTCTACGAACGTGGGCGTCGTAATTGCAGCACACCACGTCAGTGTCGGTGTGGCTGTGTTCATCTTTTCAAAATAACGTATTTTTCAACATGTTCAATTTAATATCACCTTATTCGAACATACGATATCAATGCTTTATGACTTGGAGTTTGCTGTGGTCTTATGCTACTTATTATTATTTGCTTATAAAAGCATTGTTATAAGAAGCCAACGTCATACTTAGCACATGTTATTATGAAAGTATAAACGCGGCCTTCAGATTAATTTATTAGTTTCTTGCCTTTATGGCCAGTGAAAGGCATATATCAAATGACACATATACTTTCAATATAACATATATATTTTAAGCACAATATGAGAGTCGGCGTCAGACCCGATCTGAATCAACGCATTATTCAGACATATATCGCGTCATTTGTTCGTCCTTTCGTCAAAGTGGCAGAAAAAACGGATAGGGCACGGGGGGCGCCGGTCACGATCGACCTCTGACGCGATTGTTTAAACCGAAAGGAGAAGTCGGCGAATGGCTACCACTGCTCGAGCGAAACTCGGCACACTTTGCGGCTCGCTTTTGGTTACCGACTGATTATAACCTAACCTTATTGACGGATGCCGCCGCGGCTGTACGAATCCTCTTTAGCGCCGGTCGAGTGGCTGCTTGAGCTGCGACGATCCGGGGCGGTCCGCCAGCCCAACCGGCCGAGCCCCCCACTGTCCCCACTGTCCGAATGTCGGAAAAAGCCAATCGCGACTTAACGCGCCGAGTAAAAGAAGAGACCGGCCGACGTCAAGCGACGTCGGTGTTTATTCCGCGGCTGGGCACTCGACTCGGCGCTTGTACGGCGCGCGCGGAACGACCAGCGTCCATCGGCGATTGACGGACGCCGACTAGACTGGCCGACTCGTGCACCCGTCGTCCGGAAACGCGCCTCATGTTCCGCTCTCGTGTGCCGCACCAACCTCTCCCCCGCTGCGAATCAACTGGACAATACCGTGCGACGCTGGTGCTCTGTTGTTTGACGATTATGCTACGGGGGTCGCGCTAGATGACCGTGCCATTCTCGCGTGCGATTTCACGCTCGTGTCGAATTTCGCCAACGTCGGAATCCATTGATCCAAAGACTGTCGTAGAGCGCGTTCGCGTCCGCGTTCCGACCGGCTCCTACTGCGCTTTCCACCCGTCGAACCGGTCAGAAGTTCTGTTCGATTGTCCATGTGTTTCAGGAGAAGAAAGACGAGCGCGGATTACGAGGCAGTTCAGCCGTATATTGAGATAAAGTCGCGCAGATTGGCTGTTTCTCGACTACGGCGCGGAGAGCTGCGTTGTCGGCGTCGCCCGTCCGTTCGCCTTCTACGGACTGGTTTGAGCGCGAACTGGCACCGGGAGCGAGCGCGCCGCGGCGATCGTCGGCCTATCGCCAGTCCGAGCAGAAACAGCATACTGACCGCCATCTACGTTGCGCAGCGGTGGCGTTCAATTGTCTTCGTCCGGTCATTTCATCCGCCCACCCGTTCGAAGACGCGACGACGACGATTCGTTCCGCCTGTAGAAAAACTGGTACTGTACTGTTGATAGGCGTTGAGCGCCGTCGTAAGAAGACATTCTGATTCTGGACTGCTCGCTTTGCTACATCCGCCATCCGTTTGACCGACTTTCGGCTGTCGATAGTTGCCGTGTCGGACAAATCCGACTAGACGGTCGTAGCGGTGGAAAATGAAAGTGAGCAATAGCGATCGGCTGCCGCGACCGCCGGGCAAGTCGGTGGAGGACAAGGCGGATACAGCGGCACGGTTGATGACCACTGTGAAGAAGGTAGGCTGAGTTTTGTTCTAATTAATTGGCGCGCTGATGAGCGGATTATCTCATCCATATCGAGTAGAGAGTATCAGTTAGTTGGCGCGCTTATCGTCCATCGTTGGCGCAATACACCCTATTATGTCGTGCTTGTCCAAAAAAGCGGAGCGCTTTGTTCGTGAGTGCCAGACGACGAAACGTGAGCACACAGCGGCGGAGGCAAGGCACAATTCATTGTTTACCTTCCCGACTCGGAGAACAAACATCCATCGGCGCCCGTTTTTCTCTGTGCTCCACCTCCCTGTGATATTGTTGTATTCGCTGCTCTTCCTCAATTTTACCCTCTCATCCATTTGAGCCGCATTTCGTTATACATACGCGGCAAATATGCACAGAATTCCACATTGACTCTGCCGCATATTTTTTTACATTGTGTGCGCGCGACATGGACGCTGTCACCGAGCTCCTTTTCATCATTTTGCGGATTCCGATCGTGCCGAATCGGCTTCAAATAGGCGCGATTGGCGCTGCCAATTGAACAATGAAACAAGTTCGCAAGATATAATGAGACGGCTGAAAGTCCAGTTTGGTCGGCTCCCGTCCCTCGACTTCTATTAATATTCATTTTTCGGGCGTTTCCACAGTCAATAGCCAGTGATTTTCCGAGACGTTACAATAGGCGAGCGAATGATGCGCCGAAAAGTCGCACTCTTCTAGTTCATTGGACGATGCCACATGATCGCGAAAATGAAGTCGGCCGTTGGTTGGTTCGATCGTCTCTCGCTTCGTGAGCCCACTGGGATGGCGTCATTGGCGAACGGGGTTTACGTACTTTGCAGTCACTCCGGCGAATTGTGTTTTGTTCCGAAAAGGCTACCACTCTCCCCCCACTTTCATTCATAACACGAACTGGGAAAGTTTGTAGTCGGTCGGTGAGGATTAAGGGCGACCGTAGTCTTGGGGAGAGAACGAACGATGGGGGATTTTAGTGGCCGCCACGAGAGGGCGACACGAGCGCAACTACTACTGGTCGACCCGCCATCGATGCGACGGCGGTCGGTCGGTTCAGCGGCCGTCAATGATAAACGATTGGCGGCGATCCCAGCCTTCGGCGCCGTCTGTGTACAACGTCCCATACTGGTCCCGAATTTGTATGCGTCGGCGTCCCTGACTGCGTTCGGCGTTCTCTTCCGACAGTGTTCGAAAAATATGTGCATAGGCGGTGTTGCTGCGCCCACGATCCTGCAGTAGTTTCTCACCAACCGGCAATGACGAGCAGTTTGCGTGTTGACTCAAGATAGCGCGTGCGACGAGAGAGAGAGAGAGAGCACGCGTGGCTACGACTCTGATTCACTTACGACGTCGCTTCCGTCGTCACCCACTTCGTTTGCCAAGATGATGGAGCTCCGATTATCTAACCGTGGAGACTTATTCTCGGACTTTCCGGTTCCATTAAAGTGGACGCTGTAATGGCACAGCTGGGGCTCGTGCGGGCAGGCGTTTGAATTTGGCGCCGCGCGCGCGCCCTATAGCAAGGCGGACGGGCTGCTGTGGTATTGATTTGTGCCCGTCGGGCCAGTGGCGTGATTCGGCGGGACGCGCGAGAAGAACGCCGACGCGGCGAGTGCGTCATCCACTCTGGCACTGCGAGTGCTCAGTGCGCGGTTGGCTTCATCCACAAGCTGTTCGTGTCCAACCACATTGTGAACCGTCCGTCATAACGCCCATCGTCTCCTGTGAACTACGGCGGGCAGGAGGATTTTTGGCTGACTTGGTGGCGGTGGTGTCTTGGTGGCGATGCTGACGCTACTGGACGAATCGCCGGGCGGCAAGCGCGGGAACCGCCGCTGCGGTCGCGAGCGCACATCGTCTACGGGGAAGACTCTCGTCAGCGCCAAGATGGGTCGACTGATGCAGCGGCGTGGCGACGACGATCTCTACGCTGAGATGCTTCCAGAACAGCACAGCGGTCGTCGCAGACCTGTATGGTCTTGAGTTATTATTCTTGTTCTGTCCCGACCTACTTTCGATTCGCGGTCCTGGCATGAGTGAATCAGCTCTGGCCATGGGCTAGCAGCTCCTGCTGCCTACCTACTTGTTGCCGTCTACTACGCTCGTTCCGTCTGAATCATATCGCATTAAACCGGTTGCGGCGATGGTGCTCTATGCAATCCGTAACCGCAGACCTTGTCGCGTCTGTAATCGTTCATGTTTTGACTGCGCCGAAAGACGTATCAAACAATGAGCCGGTTTGAAACGGTGTACTTTCGACTCAAGCGAAAGTAACTCGATACGAAAGTTAATTCTTAACGTAGGACTTTGAGTGTGTGCGATATGTAGCTGGCCCAAAATAGATTTTCACCATTGCATTTCAGCATCTCGACAATTTCCTCAGTTCATCGAATCCAGACGACTACTCAGAGAAATGGCACGAAGACTTTTCCCACCGGCCCTCGTGGTGCGATGCCGGGATGTGTCTACAGCAAATTCGACGGGTGAGTTGTTGCCGCAATTGTAATGCGTCGCCATATGCGTCTGGTCGAGGGGGGGGGAGTGGGACTTTTAAAAATTGTGCTGCGAAAGCGAGCTTTGGTCAACTGCGCAATAATCCCTGCACGCTCGCATAGTGCGTAGTTGGCTTGAGCGAGCTTTCGGATTTAGTTTGACATTACAATGGCACTAGCGTTGATTGCGTCTGACAATCGAACGCGTTTTCCGGTTGCGCGGGGAAGTGGCGCGACGAGTCTGTGAATGATGGCCTTCGCAGGGATGCGCCGTTACGTCGTCGTCGAGTAGGGCGAACTCGGCGAACCGTTGGCGTCAATTTTGGCAGAATGGCAAATTTGGCAGGTGGAGAGAGAGGGGGAGGAAGGTAGAGCACGTGTGAGCTGCAGTAAACAGTCAACAATACAAGGATGCGAATCGATCTCCTTTCAGGGCAAGGCTATCGGCAACAAGCCGGCGCTGTACTCTCGAGGGCTCATGCAGAAGATGCTCTTCTTTATCGGCACCTTCGTACAAGCCCACGCCCTGCAGGTCTTTATGGTACTCCTCGTCGCGTTCGGCGTGTGCTGCGTTGGACTACAGAGCGCTCACATCGAGACCGACATCATCAAGCTCTGGGTGTCGCGTAAGTCTTTGTTGACAAGAGAGTCCACGTAATGCCGCGCGCGTCACGTGTTGCCGGGTAATCGGGAGCGATTGTTGGCGTCGACTTATCGGGGCGCCTCCCTTCGGAACTCTATGACTCGCGCGCGCTTCATGACGTCGACCACAAAAATTCGGTGACTGTCCGCTTGTTTAATGAGCAATGCGCCATGAGGTATGAGCAAAGAAATGCAGTGACGTGTTCGGAAGTAAGCTGAATGGGCGCCAAGCCGGTCACGCCACCACTGTCAGTGTCACCTTGAGTGTGTGTCGCCTAGGAACGCCGTCGATCGATGCGACACTCGCGTGGCGCCGTCGGCCGGGCCGACAGATGAAGCGATTTGTCCTGACGGCCTCAGCGGGGACCAAATTTGTCGGCGCCCTTGCTCGAGATGCGAATCGTCGGCGATTCCGTCCTTCCAAACGGACACTGCGCGTCAATTTGCACTGCTGTTCGGCGGAGACGCGCTAGCGGGGTCGACAGCCTTGTGACTCGTGGGGTGGTCCGATCATCCCACATTCTCTCTCTATTCGTCGCAATAGCTCGCCCATTCAACCTCCATTCAGCCATTGTCATGAGACCATCATTGTTTATTTTCGTTAGCTCAGATGTCTCACCGGAAAACATGGTAGATGCGTACGGGGTGGAACGCAGACATTGTTTGGTCGCATGATACCTCCTAGCTGTTTGTCGGATCTTGGGCGACTCCGTCGTTGCCAGCTGGCAGCTCAATTGCGAGTAGTGTTTACTTGAGACGGCGGGGGTACGGGGACGTACGTCGCAACCGATCGGTGACAGCGGTTGACGACAACGGGGTTGGTTGTTGGACGGCTGTCTCGGGTTGCCATGTTGGCGCACTAAATCAGCAGAGGCTGCCGGCGACGTTCTCGATGTCGTTCCGCCGTTCGTTTCGCATAGGGTGCAAGGATCGAACACGCCTCGCGGCATAGGTTGTCGGTCGGCGCGCGAACGAGCCGCCTTCGTCTCAGCCGTTCCCCCCTTTTTTCCCCTCCTCTTCTTCGCTTCCTCGGCGCTTGTTTCGGTTCAATAAATGCCCCTTATGGCGCGATATTCGCGCCGTGCCCGATGCACTCGGAGAGATGATCGCCAGACGCGACCGACCATCCGGTTCGATCGATACTCGCACTCGTTCGTCTTCGAATTGGACGACGGCCACCGAATGGCGGCCGGTTGTTCGGCTCGTCGAGCAACTGACGTTATTTCGAGTCGTTGGCACAGCCGGGGAGTTGCGGTTTTTGTTTATTTTTGTCAGGGCGTGATGAACGCCGCATAAGACATGCCAATCAGCCCAGAAGAACGCAACGGCGGGAAGTCTTTGCGCACACTCACCTTTGGCCTCTCACAATCCACACCAAAGTGTTAGCATGCGTGTTATAAACACGCAACAATGCGGTTTGCGTCGAATGACTGCGTGTATCAATATTGCTCTTTGAAATTATGACGCGAATGAGTAGGAGGGGTTTGTGCGTTGTGGTTGTCATGCGGACGAAAGTCTGTTGCGCTGTCAAACGAACGCCATCCGGCAATGTGTTTTTCCGGCTTGCTCAGTTCCGCAGTCTGCGTTGAGCGCTGATCGGAACGCGCGCTTTGAAACATAAAGCCGATGAGGGAGTGTTGGCTGAGTCTTTTTTTGCACATCCGCTCTGCTCAATTCGGCGCAATTTCTTACAGCGTCTCTCCGCTCGCTGTGCGACGGCCTGCGCGCTGTCAGTCGGCGGCCGTCGACTCGGAAGCTGTGTGCGACGGAACCGTGGGGAAAACCGCGGCCGCGGGACGGGGAAAAGGACGGGGTCAGCCCTCCCTTTGTTACACTCCCCGTTTACACAGAACACAGACATAGCGCATTCTCCCACAGAGCCGATACGTCTGCACGCACGCGCCCGTCGTCGATGGGAAGGAGGCGACAGCGCATCTGATGGGGTAGAAAATGTCGCTCGACCTCTTCTTTCCTCTCCCATCCGCTATCCGCCATCGGACACCGCGCGCTGATGAACGCGGAATCGTAGCGGCCTAATGATGGGGCGCCGGCGGTTGATGCTATCTACCGTTTGGCGGCCGATGGTATTGGCGCTGCGATAAGAGAGATGCGTTTTTTGGCTCACCGAGACGATTTGTTTGCCCAGGCGGCGCCGTCGTCGTCGTCCGGGCGGTTAACGCTTTTCCCTTCGGCGCTCGCCGATCGGGGAGAGATGGGGGGATACGCGAGGGACGAGCAGACGAACGGATGAACGCAGGCGGGGCTTGTGTGCGTTGATTCCCCGCCGAGCACCAGCAAACTGTCGCCTACACACGTCTGCCACTTGTCGCTGGCGCGACCCCGCAGTGGTGGTCGTCGTTGCGCGCGCCGCAATCGCTTGCCCGTGCCTGGCATCGACCACCATGGCGCCGTTTTGCGCTGTTTATCCTCTTCCCATTCGACCGTCCCACCATTGAAAAGGCGGCTCCACAAGTTGCTTTGGTGTCCGGTTGCCGGAATGTTCCCCTCCCCCTTGGCAGACGCGAAACGATTGCACGAGTAACACGATTGACGCGTAAAGGGAGAGCTGAAAACACTGTTAACAAAAAATGTCTGCTACTGTAAAAAACCGCTTACTCATCACGTTCCCATACCTACATTTACAGACGGCGGCCGGTTAGAGCAAGAAATGAACTTTTTGTCACGGGTAGAGCGAGAAGCCGAAGCAGCAGCGGCCCGGATAGCAACGACCATGAAGCCGGGGGTGATGCCGGTGACACCGGCGGTCTCCGCGCCGGAAATACCCCGCGAGAACGGTCTCGGCGGCGGGTTCCAGGTCGTCATACAGACACCCGACGCCGTCGGCAAGAACGTGCTCAACAAACACGATATGCTCAAACATGTACAAATCATGAATGAAATCGCCAACTTCAAGGTTGACATGTTCGGAGAGTAAGTTTATTTTGCTTTTTAGGGGGTTTGTTAAGGTACGGGAGGCTTTTAAGAGGTATCTGAACTTTCATATTCAAAGTAGAATTTCAACAAAGTTGACCAGTTATTCTTTAACTTGATCACTAATTATCACCAAACATTTGTCCATTATGTCTACAATACTTTTAATAAGAGTGCTAAGACAAAGAAAGGATATAAATATATAACAGACTTTAAACGATCATAGTATATAGCGGAGTTCGATTGTAGGAATTGGACGCTAGCAGACATGTGCTTCAAGCCTCCGTCGCCGCCAACCGGTCAGCTTAGCTCGCTCGGCGACATGATCGGCACACTGCTCGACAAGATCATCCCCTGCATCTGGATTACANGTGCTTCAAGCCTCCGTCGCCGCCAACCGGTCAGCTTAGCTCGCTCGGCGACATGATCGGCACACTGCTCGACAAGATCATCCCCTGCATCTGGATTACACCCATCGACTGCTTCTGGGAAGGGTCGAAACCGCTCGGACCTTATCCGCCGATTTCAGTCTCGTAAGTGGCCCAATGACCTCCGGAATTCGCTTCGCTATTCTGCGAACAATCGCCGATTGTTATACTGTGCGAGATATTGTGTGTAACCAGGTGGGCTCCCTTCGCCCCCGGCCCAACGTCGTCGTCAATGGACAGGCCGGGCGGGTGGTCTCAGGAGGGGGCGCGTCCGCCCCAGTACAGCAAAGGATGCCCGCCTATTGTCGGTATTCGTTAATAATGCATACGCGCTGCAGCTTTTGTTTCCTCTCGCGTTCTTCATATTCCACAGGGTGGCGTGTTTTATTTTTGGCTGTTCATTGAGCTTTGTCCACGGGACCGAGCGCGCATTCCTGAATTATCTCCCGAATCTCGATGGCTTCGTGTCTTGCGGTGGGCAGTACAAAAAGCAATAGCAACTACACGCCAAACAAACATGTCTGGGGACTGTGCTGCAGCGCGGCTCCGTTGCGTCAACAGAAGCAATAATTGGCACGTTTTCAGCGGTGTGTCAGAGTTTATCTCTTCTTTGCCTTCTGGCAACGTTTCCTGGAAGAATATCAACCCGACGGCCGTTCTGAAGGAAGTCGGAAGTCTTTTCGACCTCGGCAGTATCATCAATATCTTCGAGCGGGTTCGTTCTATACGCGTGACTGATTAAATCAGTGTCCTTTACGATTCCTTTTAGGCGGGCATTGGCGCGGCCTATCAAGACCGGCCGTGCATCGAGCCATTGGACCCAGAATGTCCTCAGACTAGTCCGAACGCGTACGACATCTGCCCAGCGCTGGCAAAGTTCACCAAATGGAACGACGCGCGGCCAGCCGACAAGAAAGTCGTGCTTGAGGAGGAAGCGCTACCGGTGGAATCCACTGGCGGCGGTTTTCTTGACGACTTATTCAGTAAGTAGATGCGCTCTCTCTCTCGCTTTTCTCCCCTCCCCCGCCTATCGTTCGAGTGGTGACACTAACGCTTTGTTAAATTTAGTCATACTCAGTGCTATGATTCATATTTAACTTGGAATTTCTTGACTAATGTACCTCGAATTACTTGACTAATGAACAGGTTACGAAACGTTGTGTCATCCGCTCATTATAACTTTTGCACGTGTCCGTTCTTGCGAAATCTAATCTCTCGGTTCGTAATCGATTAGCTAGCTAATAATGCGCCGCATGATCTTGCGTATACCGTTTGGAAGTTGGCGTACTCAAATACGTGGGTGGCGCTGCGATATGCATGAAATTATCAAGTATTCATACCTCATTTCGTGTTAATTGCTCGGATTGTCCCCGGACGGCGCAACGCCAAATCAAAGCATATACTCGCTAGGGGTTTTATCAGTAAGAAGACAGATCAGAAAAACTGTTTCAAAAGACAACCTTTCTATCAACAACTTTCTTTCAATCTGTTTACGCACGTAAACACCATTTTTCATCTAGAAAGTAGTTCGTTTTTTTGGTGTTTTACAACGAAAAGCCGACTTATCATTTTTGACAACTACGCTGCTTTGCTCAATGTCTTCTTACTGATCGAAAATTGCGAGTTTAGACGCCGGCTTCCTTGACGTATACGCAACGATTATTTTCACGGCTCATTGCATGAAAGACGTTTATTTTTGTTTGGCGATTACAGCTGTTTGCTTGCTAGATAGAGTGCTCGACTAAGGCTGGGCACTCATTTCAGGCGGTAAACGGCGTAAGCGACAGGCGAAGGAGGAGCCCGCTCTGTCCGCGCCTATCAAGGCCGACACCGAGTACTACGAGTACGACGACGACAGCGATTACTACACCAATGTCGGCGGCAAAAATGGCACGCGCGAGGAAGATGGTAGAGTGCTTTGTTTTTATGCTTTTGTGTGTTTTTATTTTGAGATGTTCGTTCAGTCGTGTTCGCTTTTATTATTTCGCCACCCCGTGTTGCCATCCGATCGTTCGTTCGATTTCTGCAGTGCTGAGAGTGGTTGGCGCGCTGTAACAGTAGAATGGCAATTTCTCCGCCTTCCTTCCGGTCGTTCGATTTTTTTGTTGTTTCCAACTGATTCGTTTTGACATAGGCGCGATGTTGTTGTTGTGTCACGAGTTATCGATCGATGAAAAACTGCTGCTGTTTAGGCGCCGTGGAAGAGAAAGAAGATCGCGACGATTCGTGTCTGAAGTTCGGCAACTCGTTGCGCAAATGGATGATCGACAACGAGAATCTGTGGGGCGAGTTTCTGGCCGAGGACGAGAGGCCAAAGTACCCAGTCTACGGCGACATCTTGACCGGAGGCTGCCAGGGCTTCGCGCGCGACATCATGTCGTGGCCGGAAGATTTGATCATCGGAGGCGTCAAGCGCAAGGACGGCCAGATCGTCAGCGCCGAGGCTTTCCAAAGCGTCTTCCTCGTCTCGTCTGGTCATGACGTCTTTCTCCGATGGAAGGTAATACTCTATTCAACTCTCACTCGCCCAGCCTTAAAATCAACCCTCTCTTTTGCAGCATCCGAAACCGGATTTGAAGGCCAATTTGGACCTCCACCAGTGGAGTCCCGAACAGGCGAACCAAGTCGTCCAGGCCTGGCAGCGCAACTTCACCCAGTTCATCTACAAGCACGACTGGAACTTGGCCGACGTCGACAACCGTCAGGTCCACCCGCTCGCATCGACGTCCATTTCGGACATGCTCGACGAGTTCAGTCAATTCAACGTGTTCGTCATATTCATCGGCTACTTGCTTATGGTTCGTTTTGACCGAGATTTCTTTGATAAAATTGCTAACATTGATTACTCCCTGCAGCTGATCTATGCGGGCGTGTCGTTGATGAAGCTGCGCGGTTGCCGACCGGCGGTGGACAGCGTGGCCGGACTCGGCTTCGCCGGTGTTCTCCTCGTTACGCTCGCCAGTGTGGCCGGCCTCGGCTTCTCGTCGTGGATTAACATCCACTTCAACGCCGCCACCACCCAGATCGTACCGTTCTTGTCGCTCGGCCTCGGCGTCGACGACATGTTCCTCCTCGTTCACAACTACAAAGAGATCGTTGGCATAGTCAACCACAACGAGATCGGCTTTCTCATGAAGGAGACTGGTCTTAGCGTGTTGCTGACCTCCATCAACAACATTCTCGCCTTCCTTGCCGGCTCCGTCCTGCCCATCCCCGCTCTTCGTTCATTCTGCTTGCAAGTAAGTCGCGCTTCAGTTTTGAAACAAAGGTCGCGAAATTATTGCGATTGTCGTAATCGAAACTGTTGACGCACACTATGTACTTTCTCCGGTAACGACCTTTTCTACGAACCAGACGTTTCTATTTACATTTGACATACTTGACGCTGTGCCAAAGTGGCGCAGTGCAAACAATAATAACCGAAGCGATAATAATTTTATTGACGCTATTTGACGCGCGCTATTTTAGACGGCTATTTTGCTGTTCTTCAACATGATCGCAATAATGACGATGTACCCGGCGATGATGGCTATGGACTTGCGCCGGCGACAGCGCGGTTATATCGACCTGTGCTGCTGCGTGCATGCGCCCGAAGACGAGGAGGAGGTGAAGCCGCCCACCGTCCACAAGAAGAAGACATTCAGCAAGACGGCCACCCTCGGCCAGGAGGCGCCCCCGCCCTACGAGGATCTGGAGGCGAGCGCCGACTCCAACTCGACGACCAGCGACACCAATTCGCTGTCGTCCTTTTCGCTCCAAGGATTTCTTGTCAATTACTACATTCCCTTCATTACGAACGTTTCTGCCAAGGTTGGTTGTTATTTTTCCCGTTTGCAGCAGGCTC
>NIUQ01003156.1:0-18643 GCA_002796945.1 Plectus sambesii
TCTAATGGCTCGCATCGGTTATATGCCAATTCGATTTGTTCGAGACGCGTAGGCCTCGCGGCCTCATTAACCTAATTTGCTTCGAATGTCAATATTTCAGATTTTACCTGTAAAGGCGTTCCGCATTGAACCCATCGACCAGGGCAGCTTTATCACGGTTGACGGCGAGGCCATCAAGTGCAACCGCATTCAGGCGACCAACACGACTTATAAAGTGCGAATCATTGGCGAATAAACTGTACATAGATGACATTTGTGCTACCTTGAGATGCTATGCAATTTTTGTGATGATTATGTGATAGATTGCATGTTCACTTATTTCAACGAATGTTTACATATCCGGCGCACGAGCTACTTTTTCATTTTGACTGCGATACGTCGACCTAACTTACGCTATGAGGGTGTGATTGAGTGAGTGAGTGTTTTGATTGTCACAACAATTGTGGACATCTGACTACACGAATAATTTATGCTGCCATTGTGTGCTGAGCACGTCATTACAGATATTTGTTTGCGAGTTAAAAGTAGAAGAGACCTCTTTTTACGACCCTGCAGCCGAGGGCGTCTGCCATAAGAATGATTGGGCGTTTATTCGTCAATCGACTCGCAGTTGTTGATGTCTGATTGGGCGCACTGGCACGGGAGCCCGGGGGAGGGGCTATTTGCCTTCGATCGCCAGGTCTCGCTGACTACGGTTGCTAAGCGAGACGTTGTCTCCGGCGCGCTCTTGGCCCAGACCCCGCGCCAGTGTTGATAGCAACGGAGTAGCATCGTCCGGCGTCCATTTACTCGCTGCCGTTGCGTCGAATCGGTCGCTCCATGGCGAGCACCATGAAGAACGTTTCAGGACGATCCAAGTCCAGAGATCCGTCCGCCGATAAGAAAGCGAATGCCGCCGCCGCCGCCAAGGCGCCTAAGAAAGCTGGCGATGCGAAAAAGAAGATGAAGTCGAAGAGCCCGGAAAAGGCGCGAGTGAAGCGTCAGAATAGTCATTATTCGCAAAGCGGCCCGATCGACCCAGCGCTTGTTGGAAAGCGCATCAGAGTGTTCAAGAATGGCGACGTCCATCACAAGGGTGTCAAGGTTTGTCAACATTTCACCCCCTATTGCTGCAACAATTCGTTCTTTGTCAGGTTGTACTTAACGCCAAGCAAGTGCCGAGTATGCAAGCGTTTTTGGATGTTCTCAACGAAAAGATTGACTTGGAACATGGCGCGAAAAAGCTGTACACTACCAGTGGACTGTTCGTCAAAGATCTCAACGCTATTGAAAACGACAAGGAGTACGTGGCCGCGACCAATTTCTTCACGCCCGCCGCCTACGGCGGAAACAAGGAGCTGGCGAAGAAGCCGGCGGAACGGCCCCCCAGAGCCAACAGCGACAGCGCAGCGCCGCCGAAAAAGCCCAAAACCAAACTGAAAGCCGAAGGAACGCCGCCTCGACTGAGAAAAGCGAAAAGTGCCGAACCTGCAGTCAGTCGTCCGAAAAAGTCGGCTCTTCCACCAGAAGCGCGTCGACGCTCAGGTAGTCACAAACCGAAACCTGCCGCCGCCGCCGAGGCCGCCGCTGCTGCTGCTGCCGCTACTGCCGTGCGTTTGCGATGACATGCAATTGTAACCTAACCCTCATGACAGTCACTTTTTAGGCAGCCAGTCGCAAGCCGCCCATTCCGAAAGCTCCTCGAAAGAAGCAGCCCAAGGGCTACAAAGTTGACCCCGATGACGGCTTGAAGGAACCGATTTACAGCCAGAGCAGTACGAACGGTTCTGGTGAGGAGGCTGCAAAAAAGAAGAAGAAAAAGAAGAAAGGTGATTATTGATTATTCAATCTAACTCACTTGAGTCACTTACACCCGCTGCTTTTTTTCAGTAGTTGCCACGGCAGCAGCAGTGCCAGTGGTTGTGCCGGCTATTCCAAGTCCTCTACCTAGTGCAACACCATCGCCTATCAAGAAAACTCCCAAGCGCAAGCCATCGAAGAAGCCCACCCCCTCGCCGTCGCCCCGTCGCAGCCCAACGCCCGGTTCCGATCAATCCGAAGGGGACAGCCAACGCAGCTATAATCGAAGTACGTACTTTAATAATAAGTTTCCGAACTAATAGCAATACCATTGGCAGGTGCCGCGTCTGGATCTCGTCGCAGCGCTCGATCGGGTTCGGTAGCGAGCGAAAGCGGTTCGGCCCGCTCGGGGTCGGCCAAGTCGGAAACGAGCGGCAGTCGGAGCGGGTCGCAGTCGGCGTCCGAGTCGTCCAGTCGCAGCGGAAGTCGCAGGAGCAGCGCACAATCACGCAGCGGATCGGGTCAGCCCATAGCCGTCAATCGAATGAGAGCGATTTGACGATTTTTTTCTCTTTTAGAGAGTGAATCGGCCGCCTCGAGAAGCCGTTCTTCGTCTCCCGCTTCCGCAGCCACCAGCCCCGCCAAGACGCCTCCCAAGGAGCGCGGGCGAAAGGCGAAAAAATGAATGGCCCCCCGCGAAATCATTGAATCGAAAGCGAACACTGCAAATTATGTTCTGTGCAAGTCACCAGCTGACAATTTTATTTGATTGATCGACAGCAGCGAGAGTCGAGCGAGTGAAATATTTGTTGTGTACAATATTATTGAACATTTGCGCGCGCGCTCATCTGATGATGTTTGTTGCCATCGCGCCTATTTTTTTGGCTTTCATTCTTCGCTGCGGCTGGATGCTGGCGGACATTTCGGGCATGCTGTGATAGTACATATTCCTATTCTGGTGATTTGCTCATTTGCACATACCCTATATTATTCTTATATATTTGAGAACTATGATCACCCCTCCTTGCCCGCAATGTTCCATATGACTAGCCATGTGTGCCATATGAAATGTACCGCAATGTATCATATGACCGTTATTAGCTTCGTACTACAAGACTGCTTAGCGATATGTTATGATATATATCATTTCCATTAAAAATTGGACGCTTTCCAAATCAACTTGGACACCTTGTTGAGTGCTATTCATGGGAAAATGTTTAATAAATAAGTGACATGGTATAACCTGAAATGATTCGTTGTACGCAGCTAATAAAAGTCTACGGTACATTACGGATAGCTATGGGTGTCGTAGTTAACTGTACAATTTACCTTTGCTACTGTATGCCAATCTTTATCATCCCCTATAAAGCTACAAAAATTTTATACGCTTGAGTTTGTTCGATTGAAGCGCAAAATTTATACGGATGAATTTGTCCGCTAGGAGAGCGCAAAAATAAATGCCGTCGTCCAGACAAGGCTTTATGCAGGATCATATTTATTTTAAGGGGCATATTTGACGTACATCGATGCTTGATTTGCTTTCCGTTGAACAGTAATGTCACGCATAAATGAACGCGGTGAAAGACGTGTCATCACGTCAACACCTTTTGTACTCAATGATTCATGCGAGCACGCGGCTATTTTCTGATAGAGCAGACGACACTATGGAGTACTACCGCAATCTTGCAGATTCGGACATGCCTGTTTATTGTCTTATAATGGACACTCAGACTTAACCGCCACATTGCTACCAATCTTCTTTTATAAGTAGTTCAAACCAAATAAAGATTCATTTTAATCATAGACACAACTAAAATATTTGTTTATTTCATCTGCCGAGCAACCACAGAACATTCTACATGTGATGATGTTCGAGCGATTCCGGTCGACCGAGTTGGCTCATCCATGGTGCCAACAAGAAAATTAAATTCAAACTAATGCACGTAGCAGCAGCGCAGTTCTCTCAACCGCATAAATCGACGTCGTCAGCTGTTGCCAAGTCAAGATATTCGCGCACTAATGATGATATCCAAAGGTCGTTCGAACGACGCGCCATCCATTCCAAGAGAGTGCCGCGCACGCGCGAAATCTAGCTTGCCGCGTAGACGCGCGAATTCTGGGCGTCGATTTTTGATTCGTAGCTCTGGCGCGCGCCATATCCTGTCTGGGTTGCGGAGGTCGAAGCGGTGTTTTGTCGGCGAGCAGTCGGCAGTGATCGGCGTCGGACGATGGCTGAACGTGACGACGACGTGGATGGCCATGATGGGAAGACGCTAGAAGATTCTATGTCATCTTCGAACGACTCTTTCATGCTGCCATTGACCAGCGCGACCAGTTATGACGATTTGAAAGCACACACTATGTCCGAGTCTCATCCAGCGCCGAAGAACAGTGGTCAATCGAAATCTCGAAAACGATCGTCGCTCGAATCGGTCGAAGATGCGGACAGCGACGACGCGCTTGACGTCCAGTCGCGCAAGGAGAAATCTCTCGGCTTGCTCTGCCAAAGGTTGTTATTTCTGAAAATGGTGTTATGCATTTTGAGAAATATTGAGATATTAAAACGTACATCTTCAGATTCTTAACAGCGATGGGTGACGAATCTCGGAAAGGAAACGAAATTCACTTGGAGTCGGTCGCACGGAAAATGAGTCAGTTCGCGTTATGCGGCTATATGACAACTCGCGACACGACAATTTGCAACATAACAAACCACTCTATCTTCTATTTCACATCTCTTTCCCGCTCATAACGCCATAGTGCATTGAAAAAAATTTGGAAGGAAAAATCATTTCCGAAATTGCCATGTAAAATTCGTTGCATGTTGCGCGAATCCTCTCAGCTGAGACAACTGAAATAGTGGGACTGCATTACTTCGCATCTCCCACAGAAACCAGAAATTTAGAGACCCTAGCATTCTAAATCACATCTGCATTTATATGATAAATTTGCAGTTAATAGAAACATAGGGTGCCATTATTAAATGCATGTCGTATAAGACGACTAATACAAATTGTGGCGAAATGATGTATCGCGAGTTGTTTGTATCCCGCGTTATTCATCGCTGGATAGTGTAAATGCGTGTTTTGTGCTCTAGTGGTTGAAAAACGACGTATCTACGACATAGTCAACGTGATGGAAGCACTCGAAGCGATGACTAAAACCAACAAGAGCTTTTACCGATGGGATGGTCTTACCTATCTGCCACAGCTCATGGCGCAGCTTCAGGTTAATATTCGGTTCATTTTGTCAAAATAACATGAACTTTCATATTGTTCGTATCAAAAAATTTGAACTTGGAGCTATTAAGAGAGATTTTACCATTTTGCGTTCCCCATACTATGTTATTGGGTTGTCACATACGTTTTGTCGTGTTTTTGAATCCTAAGAGTTATACAAAACCGTGGGCCTATTGGAACAGTTGTCACAAATACTTGCACGCGTGGTTGCATACAGTAGAATTCGTTCATACCGGTAAATTTGACCGGTCCCCCAAGTATGAGTACAAAAGAATTGAGACTGTTGTTGGGTGGGTTTGATTTTTATTCTTTCAGAAAGAGGCAGCTGAAGAAGGCTTGCCGGAACGAATCGCCAGGGTGGAACAGGCAATGTGTAGTTTTACCGAGCTCGCAAAAACAGCGGTCACTGGCAGGACGCTGGCCACTGAAATCGTCGGTAGGTTAAAGCGCTTGACTCTAATCAAATACTTTAATTAAAGTGGACTTTGTTTTTACCGGTATTTCGCTTATGCTGGTCAAAACTTGCTATTCTCCCAGTGACTGGTCTAAACAAATTCCACTGTATTAAAATATTCAAATGATTGGCAATATTGCAGGTACTATGGTGACCGACAAAAACGATGATAATGATAGCGGGTACTGGGGCGGATCGCAGGAGCAATTGAACAGACCGCCGACAGCGACGGGAGTCGAGCAGCCGAAGACGTCGACCAACGCCGCCGTCAAGCCGAGGTCGATCATCCGCTTCACACGCGATCGCAATGGACGCAACTCCCTTGCGCAGCTCTGTCGTCGCTTTCTCATGGTGCTCCTCTGTAGTCCCGTACGTTTTATTGCTCTTTCATTGGTGTGCGCAGGTACCTTTAAACTAATGCGACGTCATCATGTCTTGAGGAATAGCGTAGTTTTGGAGTCGTATGAGATATTTTAATGACATTGCTCATTCGAACCTTGCATTGCAAATAACCAAGGAAACCGAAATTTCAGTACCTTCTAACGCGACCACTTTTAATGATTTGTACTATTTTTTTATTCCCTTACCGTCATATACCTTAATTACCATAAGTCATTGACAGCGAAATCATTATACTTTTTAATTAAACTAATTAGCTTTATGTCGATAATTGTTCTTTCAGAATAACAAGCGGCGCGTTAGTCTCGATGTAGCGAGTACAGTGCTGATAAAAGATCCCGAAACGGAAGGATTCGAACCGCCCAGCCGAAGTAAGTGCTTTTTGAGTTATTCTTAAAACTGTAATGTATGAAGTATCACTGTTATAACTAAATGATTATGATGATCATTGATGCGGCGCTTTTCAGGCCGATGCCGCCGACTGTACGACATAGCCAATGTGCTCGTTGCAATGGGTCTGATCAAGAAAGTGCACTATCTCTTTGGAACGAAAAAGATTCCGCTCTTCGTCTATTCGGGCCCTGAGCCGAATGGTTCGTCTAATTCCTTTACATGTAATCGACTCATTATAATGATCTCTTTCAGAGCAAGGAAGATTGGAAGCGCAAGATCCAGATAGTCTTGAGAATACGCGAGAGGACCACGAGAACTACGTGGCGAAAAAGAAGTTGGCGCTGGCGGCGTCTCGTTCCGCGCCGAAACCTCTCAGCGATAGTCAGTCGCAGGCATCGCCTATTGCCCCTTCTCTGCAGCGTCACGCTTCTCTCATGGATATCTGTGAAATCGCTGAACGCGAGCGCAAGCGGCTGAATGGCGATCTGCATTCTGCCTCTCCTCCGCCGCCTTCCGAGGACGCGCAGAGTGAACGCCAATCGTCCGAGTCGCCGAATGAAAATAGAAACCATTCGGTTATTCGACCAAAGTCCATTGTTGCCAAACCGAAACCGCAGGTCAGTGGTATTTTTCATTACTTTGTGTTTATACAGTCAACTCTTGATATAACGCCACCGGTTGGGCCCGATTTGGTTGGCCCTAAAAGAAGTTAAGGCAAAATGACACTCGATATAACCTCACCTGGGGCCGGTCCCTAACGGTGGCGTTATATCGAGAGTCGACTGTATTTGCCAGCGGAGACATTTTTCGGAGTTTGAATTGTAAGGTTGATACGAGCTCATACTTTTTGCTAAAAAATGCGGCTAAGAAACTCGAGGATCGTGCTTTAAATTCCAAATGCATAGTGTTGTGTTTAAGTATAAACTCGACCGTTCTCTCTTGGACCAATTGGCCATGTCGTGGTACTAGGCTTTACGAATTTTTTAGCAGTTCGTTCGACACACATCGACGGACGGTAGCGGCCGGCAGTATTTGGTGCGCATTGGCAACGACTTTCACATTCAATCGACTCCGGCCAGTCAAACGACTGTCGGACTTCACGCCAACAAGCAGGTAGCGAATCATTGCGTAGCAATGTAATTGTACTCGTGACATAATTCTGGGCGATTTCATGATGAATTACCAGTGTGTTCAGATTATGAAATGCCTATACTATTTATACTTCGATAAGGTCACTCACTACCTCAAAGATGACGTTTTGCATATCTATTTGTTTTGGAAAGGGTATATTTATACCGTAATGCATGCAATTCAATTCGAACCTGACCAGAATGACAACGCCAGAGCAACTTTATTGAGGCCTGAAAAGTAACGATAGCAATTGAGAATTATTTCCGTACAGATGGCGCTGTCGTTGGCTATGTCGCGACGAGCGTACAGCTCGCCAATTATCGGCCAGCAGCGCTTTCTACCGCTGATGACCTCCATGGTCAACCAGCGGCCGTTTCCTCCTCCGGCGCACGTCAACTACTCCCCCGCTCCACTGCGACAAATCAACCAACTCGTCCCACATTCCGTCACATCCATTCTATCGTCGATGCCCGTGAACATGTCCAGACAGGGTGAGTTGTTGGTTGAAATATAAATGCTTTGTTCAAAGTGAGAGTAATGAGTGGTGATGTGACGGGGTTGGAGGTAACAGTGAATCCCGGCGGGTTCTCCTGAAGTCGACCCCTCACCCAACCAAGGTGCTTATCCCTCCGTGGGTCGGGGAATTGGTAGCAGCTTTATTGCGGAAGTTCTCAAACTGATAACATCCCGGTGACAGGCATGCGTCGGCTGACCGGCTATTCTACTGTCGCTATCCAAATGGCGGGTTCTCAAACCCACCAGCAAAAAGCGGACCCCGCGAATAACGAGACAAACGCTGAAGAAGAAGAAAAATCCCGGTGGGTTCCCTGACCCTGACTTTCGAAAATAAACCCGAATTCTTGAAAGACCCACCCTTTCGTACCAGCTGATATTGTAATGAGATATTGCAGCCGGCAGTTACCGTATCGCTTCTCCGCCGAAATCGGCGCTGAATTTGAACCGTGTCGGATCATTTGGATCACCGCTGTCAGTCGGCCAAAACGTCGAGATTCAGTCGGAGAATGTCGTCGATCCCGCGGCCGTTCAATCGAGGTACATTTTGGCGGCAATTTCAAATTATGGCGTTGTAATGGCGTTTGTGTTTGCGTGTGGTAAGAGATGGTCGCTAGTCGGCGCCTGGGGAATGGTGCGCGCCCCTTTTTTACTGCCGGGCGCATACTCACCCATTTTATCCAGCGCTGATCTGTAAAGATGGACGCATCGCAGCGAATATGTTTTTGTACCCTCCCCCTTCTCCCACTGGACTACGCGTTGGAGAGATATGAGTTTGTCTCATTGAATACGCTCGCTTCACTCACGTTGGGACCCGTCGCTTAAAGCTGCTGTAATTACAATCACGAGGCTACGGCGATTGGTCATTTGCAATATACGCGAGAACATTTGTTATACTCAGATCATAACGAACCAATCATCTAAATTTGCGCAATTGTAACTATAGCAGTTTGATGGTACAGATGAGGATTTCGGTCCTGCTTTTTTTCCATTGTTTTAAAAGAAGATAATTTCCACCAACATGTCATGTACAATTATGGCATAATTTCGGATCGTGCCTACCGACAACAGCCGATCTACTTTCCCTTTAAATGTAGCTAATTTTTTAACCATTTTCAGAAAGACGTTCGCGCTCGGCTATGCGGACTTGATATCGAGCGACATGCGATTGCCGGCCATGCCCGAACCACTGTTACAAACAGCTGCTTCCGATATCATTCCCAATATCATCGATTAAAATTGGTTCGCTCCTGTGGTCGTTCGCCGATCGGACTAACACAGTAATTGTTGCGTTACTATTAGTCTTTTATTCTGTCATATAAAGGTCCAAACGTGCGTGCAAAGAGTTTGGTGGTTGAATAGAGTGTTTTGCTATATTCGTATGATTTCGATTTGGGTCGTTTCATGGTGGCGGGAAATGAGCGGAGCAAAGCGCTCGCTGCGGCTCTATTTGTAGCGCCACAGACAGCACTCTCCCCTTCTTAAAAAGGAAAACTTTGGCGATCTTCTAGGTCTGGGGAATGTATCGTGGACTA
Source organism: Plectus sambesii (assembly GCA_002796945.1). Lineage (NCBI taxonomy): Eukaryota > Metazoa > Nematoda > Chromadorea > Plectida > Plectidae > Plectus > Plectus sambesii. The sequence continues at coordinate 9,444 of NIUQ01003156.1, forward strand.
TTGTTGCTATGACATACTGCTAGGCGTAGGTTAATTGCAATAAAAATGGATATGATTCACATCTGATTGTTGTTGAAAGCTATTGACGACGATACATTCTCGAGAACTAGGGGGCGATCGGAGTTGGCTTTAAGCGTTGCACGCTAACAAATGCTATATTCGTGAGTCATTGCACTAATGGTGGCGGTGTTAGACGATGTGTTCTCCGCAATTGCCCCGCATGAAACGGCTCTGCTTGTTTGCGCATCATTGTTGGTCGTACTGCGTTAGCTAATTCGGGTTTGCTTGTTTTTAGTGTACAACAGTGACTTTGCTCATATTGGCGATGCATGCAGTTGATCGTTGCACATTATCATCTTTGAAATTGTGGATGGGCATAGCGGTTTAATCGAGTACTTTTGGAAGGCTTGGTCCCAGTTGTAATATCCGTTGTACTTATTTTGATGACGATGCACAAAATAAATTACTTTTGACTCAATCCCGCTTGCGAATAGACCCATTGTGTCGTATGAAACAAGCGCATTAATTACAAGCCAGTGTCATCTTGCGCACTTTGTCACCTTAAAGTACCTTAGTACCTAGATCGAATGATTTCTGGCTGACTTAGTGCATATTTCTCGTCTACTTTAGTGCCAGGCTCGACTACTTAAGTGCGAGGAATAAAAATAGTCCAATATTTAATTCCGTTGTGGGTCCAAATTGGGCAAAACTTAGGGAGCATCCGGATTTGAACCGGAGACCTCTCGATCTGCAGTCGAATGCTCTACCCCTGAGCTATGCCCCCAGATATTTGTAGTGAATTGTACGGCCCTCTAGATCGCGAGAGCAAATGCGCCGAACACCGTGCCACCCGGCGAGAACCTTCATTTCCTTTTGTAAACGTAAACAGTACGTTCGCCGCGGGCCGCCCTACATAATTCACTGTAGTGCGGTAAACTGGTTTCACGCCGGTACGACAACATCCACGCCAAGCGCCTCGTTCATCGTCGGGGGTATAGCTCAGTGGTAGAGCATTCGACTGCAGATCGAGAGGTCCCCGGTTCAAATCCGGGTGCCCCCTATCTTTTGCTTTTTTCCGCAACATTTATTTGTTTTTAATGGTGGACTTTACGGGAGGTTACGTGAAACAGTTTTTGCCAGCAACGGACATCTGGAGATATTTCTCGTGTAAAGAATGGAGATCTCTTGAACTGTTCGCGTTAATCAGCAGAATTTTATGTTTTACGTCCTGACGCGATCGATGTTGCCGCAGCCGCGTCACAGTGGATTACGATAGTTCTAATTTCGTTTTCAATTCGCTATGGTGCAGGTTTCTTGCATCTTATAAATCGCGACTTATACCGAAATTTTGAGTAGCTTTGTATTTTCGTGATAGCGACGCACTGCGAGAAATTCATCGCGCTTAGCGTTTTCCTCTTTCGAAATGGATTACGATGCGGCCGAAAGAGAAGCAGAAGAACTTCGCAACTTGGAGAAACAAAAGGCGGCGCGTCGAGCTCTGAAACCCGGCGAGTGGGCTTGTCTGGATGCCAAGTGCTCGCACATCAATCAGGAGTTCCGAAACACATGTGACCAGTGTGGAAAACGTAAGTCATTCCACCCGATTGATTGTAGCTTATTGTTGTCGTTTTAGCAAAAGCGCGAGCGAAGAACAAAATTGGCAGAGAGATAGGCAAGGATGCGGCCGAAAAATCCAAGGGCTTGTTCGCTGCAGAGGATTGGTCTTGTACAAAGTACGGTTTTACGATTATTCTACGATCAAGTTATTTAGTTGCCACCCTAATCGAACTTTCTCTCTTTCGCGCTCGTTATAGAGCAATTGTTTTGAAGGCAATGGGCCGGTAATTAATCCCTTCAGTAAATGGCCCTTAATAATAATTCGCACTGCACTCATAATAGAGTTTATGTAAATTACTGAATCCTTTGCCATAATTAGTCATCCATGCAGCAGAATTTGACACTTGCATTTATTTTCATTAACCTTGCATACGAATTGTTTGCAAAGGCGATGAAATCAGATGCTAGATTAATGAAATTGAATACGAAGGAGACGAAAATAGATACAAGATTGCTTAACGTATGAATAACGTTTCATATGGGCATATATTATTTATGGAATATGTTAAAAATCTCATCGAATATGATGTTTTCACGAACCACCTTAATCGCATTCATTAGTACATTTAACATGCAATCTTAGCACGTTATGAACGATGATTCACGATGAATTTTTAATTACTCTTTTACCGTTGTTAACCTCTAAGCCTTATCTGCATGCTTATTGAAGTCGATACAAAGGTGGAATAAGCAATGCGCGCCAATTGTCCCAATTATGAATAGCTTTTCCAATGTGTCCACTTTTCAGGTGTGGCAACATCAACTGGGCTAGACGAAACACATGCAACATATGCAACGCGCCGAAGCTCGGAGACTTGGAAAGGCGCACAGGTACGAAATTCATCCCTCTCTTATGTCTCCTTCAGTTACCGCTTTCATTTAGGCTATGGCGGCGGGTATATGGACAGAGAAGATGTAGAGTACATCGATCGAGAGGATGACGAAGAGTTTGACGAGTTCGGGAGGAAAAAGAAGAAAGGAAAGGCGGGCGATTCTTCTTCTGCTCCTGAGCGTCGTGAGGTATGCGCCTTTACTTATAATTCTCCAATTTCATAATCATTCGGCACGAAAATCGCAAACTGGTCTGCAGTGTTCGAAATGTTAAATAAGTGAGAATTGAGTACATTAGGATAAGAACTTAGTTATGAAATGATAGAAGCTATTCTTAAACAAAAAGTTGTAAACTCGTCAGTGTTTAAGTTATCACAACACTGCTCCATTACTACAAGTTACATTATTACAATACTGCTGACTAACGAATAATCGGCGAAACAACCGCCAGTCAAGGAGAAGAGACGGGAGTCTTAAAGTATATCTGCCAATCCGTCGCCGTTACAGTTTATTATCAACTTCATGTGTGCATTTCGTTTTGGCCTGGCGAGCATGTATTCGTACATGGCAAAGTCAAATTGATTCAGAAATACTTTTGAATCCAAAAAGGGCGGCTGGATATGGATTACCTAGCTAAATTTAGCTATTATTTATGAATCGGGAATAAATTTAAGCTCATTTTCGGTCTGCTTTTGTCAAAAACTCGTCAAGAAGATTTGAAAACGACCACAATATATTGCTCTTATTATTCTTATTGGAGGATCGTCAATCATATGCAACTAAGTCAATATTTGCGTTCAGGAAACGAAGCAGTCCTCGGAACGAATCCTGAATGAAAAGGAAAACGAAGGAGAAGAAGAAGACGACGACGACGAGGATGATAGCGGAGATGAGGCGGACCTGGACAAATACAAATTGGATGAGGATGTATGTGATAGCTCAGTTGAAGCAGCGCCAAATGTTCTGTGGTCAAAATTGTAGGATTAGTAGCTAGAAATTGAGCCATAGGTGGCAAAGATGAACTCACTTTTCGGTGCTTGAACACCGTTTCTCCCCCAATAACGGTAGTCGTTTTTTGGTTTTTGCGTACGTAAATTGATAGAAAGAAGCGTTATCGACTGTCAAAGCATTTAAGGTTCTTTGTTACTGACTAAGAAATTTTCGACAATATACAGTAGAATTCGCTTATACAAGCATTTGGGGGACCGGCAAGTTTTGACTGGTATAAGCGAAATTCGCCATGTATAAAACATAAGCTGGAAGTTCGGGATTGGCCAAAATTACCAATATTAGCGAAATATGCATATAAACGTATTTTACTGTTGACATTTGTTCTGAAGGACGACGAAGACGATTTGGAAAAATACGACTTGACTGCCGACCCAGAAGTCGCGGCCGTCGTGCAGACTCAGAGCAAAGACGGCAGCAACGGCGACGACGTCCGCGTCGCCAGTCCGGCTGGCAGAACGGAGTCCAGAGCATCCTCCGAGTACGTACACATTCACTTTTTTCAAAGCCGAGATTAGGCGTGTCATTATCGTGTGCTTTAATCTGGATGTTTACATGGAAATCAGGGTTGTGAATGGTTTCTGTGAGCGAATTGCAGAACTCGCGTATACATATCATTTTAAGTTTTATAAGAACACCTAAATCAAAGAGCACTATTTTAAGTCAAGTCAATATGGAAAGTACTCTTTTTGATTTGGAATATATCTTAGAAAATGCTATATAATGGCTAATCATTAATAGCGGTCACAACGTGGCGGTGTCCAAATTAGCGATGCATACATTTTGCACTGTATAGTAAAAGGTCGATAGCCAACCGACTATTTTCAGTTGCTCATGCTCGTGTAGCGGTGGAGAGTGTTCGTGTGAGGAGAGCGATGACAGTCGCGAGCCACGCGCCGAGCCGCGCTCCGACCAGCGCGAGAGGGACCGGCGCCGGCCCGTCCGCGCTCGTTCTCGGTATGTCTCCATCTATTCTCCGTTCGAGGACAATGGGCCGGTTTCACATCGCGTACTTTAGCTAAAGTCGTACTTAAGGGCTATCTTTCATCAGTGCGTTTAGTACGACTTCTGCTAAAGTACGCGGTATGAAACCGGCTCAATATGCCTCACTTTTCTGGATTTCGCCCGAACACGGTACGCGCGCATGCGTTGTTGCACTACGGTATGCAGTGCATGCGCGTGTGGCGTGTTCTATCGCAATCCGGAAAAGTGAGGCGTATCGTCTACGTACTCTGTTCTTCCTTATTCCTATCGTTTCAGAAGTCGCAGCCGTTCGCCTAGACGACAAGACCGCGATCGTCGACATAGGCGATAAATATCCCCCCTTGCGCCTGTTTCACGAAACTCTTGTTATCGATGTTGTTGCCTTTGACTTAGAAGTAGGATTGCAATTGCGAGAAGCGCGCTGTTTGGTCATCTCTCCCCCATGATGTCACTTCTGACCAATCACCGCACTTCTCGCAGTTAGAGTCGCAAAGTTACGATTACAATTGTTTCGTGAAATGGAACTATGGCGCTATTTGTTGCTATGCTGATATTCCGTTCGGTGCGTATTGAAGTTGTGTGTAAAGAATTGAAAGTGACGACATTGCTCTACTTTTAAACTGATCTTTTTCTCGTTCAGCGCTGTTATTGTAATCATTGTTGATGTTTTATGAGTAAAGCGACGCACGCGTCCTGAAAGCGGGTAGTATTCGGACTTAAATTCGATGCGAATCGAATGACTCGTCAGTCAATCTTTTTTCAACTTTCTCTTTGCTAAGACGGGATTTGTGCTTCGTGTGACAACGGTGCAGACAATTATCAAGAATTAATTATATCTTGGTATTTGCTCAAGTCACGCGCTCAATGGAAGCATGAATCCCACCTAACTAATCTGTTTATGCTGTTATTGTCATTTCTGATTTTCAGTGCAAACTGCTCGCGATGACGGATCTGGAATTTCAAAGTACGGTAGCTCCGCGGTGAGAAATGTGTTTAAATCGAGAAACTATTTAGGCTTCCACAATCAGGTGGTCACGAATGTGCAGCCGATACGCGACGACGACGGTGGCACCACCTACGAATTCCAGCACTCTGGCGACATTGATCGCGTCAAGGTGATCTAGCTGCTCTCTTCGAATACCATCCCACTTATTGCCTATCTTTTTTAGCTGTTGGACAGTGAAAATGGGACGAATAGCACTCCGCAAGGCAACAAAAATCTTTGGTCTTTCGAGTATTACCAACAGTTTTTCGATGTTGACACTGATCAGGTAGGGCTTTAAATTTTGTAAAAGGTGACAAGCAGTCGGAAATATGTTGATATGTGCAAGTATTCTGAAAAAACAGTGGTCATTTAACATTTTTTGCAATTAGAAGCATACAAAAATGCAGTTGCCATTCATTCTTTCACATCCATATCTATTTTAACCGAGTTAAGGACGGTTATACTAAATAGCATCGATCTCAAAACAATGTATGCACAATTCATGTATCATACCAATGCATAATACTGTGCTCTCTGCCGCTTTGTTACTGACTAAGAAGTTTTGACAATACACTCTCTGGTAAAATTTATTTTGTCATTATGAATATCGTTATCTGTTTTTAGGTGATGGGCAGACTACTAAATAGTATGGTACCTCGTCTGAAGACTAACTTCATCGCTCAGCACATTCATCCAATTCCTGATTTGTATGGTAAGCGTCGTTTCGTTGGCTTCTCTCTTTCTTGACTCTCATTCTAATCGGGTAAAAGGGCGACCGGTACGAGAGAGGTCCTAAAGCGATTCTTGCCTGATTATAATGTTTGCCTTCAAATAGCACCGTCCGGCATTGTTACGACCACAAATTTCTCATTCCTCACTTTTCCCACTTTCAGGCCCATTTTGGATTTGTGTCACTCTCATTTTCACGACTGGCATCTGCGGCAATCTAGCGAAATACATCGAAACCGCTGGCAGCACAATCAACGGCCACTTCGAGAGTGATTTTCACTTAGGTTCGGTTGATATGATCTTAATGCTCCATGTACACTCAAAACTGGATAACTGCACAAAATTTTCGTGCTCATTCGATGTGTACTTATCCGGTTTTGACTTTATACCATTTAAACTTTCATAAGAATATTCTCTCATTCAAAGGAGACGTCTTCCGAGTCAATTCTATCTAGAAAATGTTATTTCTGATTTGGAAAACGTTCTCTTGTTCTTCTCACTTGTCTGCAAAATTTGACTGTTGAACTCGTCTACTTTCAGTGACTGGAGCTGCCAGCGCCATATTCTCTTATGTTACGCTCGTTCCTTTCGGGCTCTACTCACTGCTCTGGTACCGCAAGAGCGAAGTACAATACACTTATCTGGAGATCCTGAGTGCCTACGGATACAGTCTTACTGTATTCGTTCCCGTTTCGGTAAGTCGCTTTGAATTTTTACTTTGCTTCCGATCACACACAGTGAGGGGGGCGGGGCAAAAGAGTATAATATTTTATTTCACGCTGTAGAGTTTCCTTACATGCGACTGATTAACATGAAACTTGACGTGCTTATTAAATTGACGTCACTTGCATGTTCAGTTTAAAGTTCGGCCGATTCCCTCATTCACAGGTAAAAACAATTTCCACCGTAATCTATCAACGATTATGAGGGTGTTAAAGCACGCAAAAGTGACTAACACCAGTAGGGCAATTTACCATTGCCATGCAACAAATAGAAAAATTATGACGTGCACAACCACTCGTTGCATAGTTTCTCCTATATTTTGAATTGGTGATGGTAAATTGCCCTACTGGTGTTAGGCGCTTGTAAAGCACGCCGTATTCTGACCGAGGTGTCCATCAATGAGCCTTTAGTTGCGTATATGAACATCATCAATTGCAGATTTTGTGGGTCATCCAGTTGGAGTCGGTGCGCTGGGCGCTGATCGTCGTGGCGGTGTGCATGAGCGGGTTCGTGCTCGCCTTCAGCTTCTGGCCCGCCGTCCGCGGCGACAAGAAATTGGTCGGTTTCGAAAAGCGCTGTATCTCCCTTTAGTTACTTTTTGCTTGCTGTTTGCAGATTGCCTTCGGTACCATCGTCGGCATTCTCGGCCTCCACGCTATCCTCGCTATCGGCTTCAAAGTACTTTTTTCATTTTTTAAAGGCGATCCACGGTCACCGCCAGCTGAACGTAATGGGCCGGTTTCATATCGCGTGCTTTAACTAAAGTCGGACTTTACGCAATGATAAAGGATAGGCCTTACGTACGACTTTAGCTAAAGTACGCGATGTGAAACCGGCCCAATATGTCGTATATTCTTTTCAGCCACCTTTGACAATCTGCTTAACGATAAGTTACACCGCCTATCATCACTATTCGTCACTCTTGCATATCATTTCGTAAACCTTGCATTCTATTTCGGCATCTCTGCATTCAATTAGAACGCTGTTGTGACGAAACAGAATGCAAGGATTACGAAATGGCATGCAAAAGTGGCAAATAGCATGCGAGGTTTACGATATATGATGACAGGCAGTTTAATCACAATATAAACAGATTAGATTCGCAGCCAACTTCTCATAGGTAACTGAAGACAATATACGGTATATTCCTTTCAGCCAAGAATAACGAAAGTTCCCATTTTGAGAAGCACGTTTATTTCAATGGTTTTTGCAGGAATTCTTCTTCGACGCTGCCTTGCAGTCGAACAAATTCGGCGCGGATAACGCCGATTTCTCGTCGGGTGCCCTCGACAAGGCGTTAACTGATCCGGCGCCAAATGCGGCGCTTACGCTCAATGACTCACAATCTAAGAATGCCAAAGGGGCCGAGCCTAAAGCCGCTTCCAACAAAGCCGACGATAAGGAATCGTCGAAGGCGACCGCCAATGGAGCGCCGGTCGCGACCGCCGATGGTGGCGGCCAGAAAGATGCAGCCAAAGTATGAAGAGGTGATTGCAATTCCTGCGCTCGTTTTGGGAATGAATCTAACTGTCATATTTCGCCAACTGTGATATGCGAATCATTATTATTATTATACATTTTTAACCCAAGGTTAATACGACGCTAATTCTATGAATTGTTTTATTGTTAAAAAATGGAGGTATTAATATACGCGTGTACTACTTGATCGCACTTTTTGTTAGACTATGCTCGATTGAATGCACGCAACGACATCGAGGTAAGGTGGAAATGACATTATTTGAGAGCCTATTTAGCGCTTTCACCCAGCTGGCGCAGTGTTTCCGTGATCTCCGAGTAATGGGGCTCCAGCTTGCCGCGACATCTCACCATCCACTGGGACACCTTCTCATGAGAGGACAGATCATAGCCGAGTAGGTTCATTTGTTCGAATTCGCATAACGCCAAGAGATCAGCAATGGAAATGTAGTTACTGCCACCGATGTAGTGACTCTTTTTCGCCAGAAACACGTCTTCGAATTGCTCTGAAAGAAGCCGGATTAAAAGGTGTTCGATTAACTTCAAACCATCTAAAATTATTTTTTAATATTTTATTATTATTGTTAAAAAATTGAATGCCTTACTGATCATATTTTCAACACCCGTGACGCTGTCCTGGACGGCGGTTGCGTTGATGGCTTTTCCTGTTATTTTCGGAATGGCTGCCGTCATCGCCCATGCTACCGTAGCTTTCCTAGTGCCCGTTTCATGCCATGATATGTATTCGTCTATTCTTGCTCGCTTCTTCGGGCAGTCCGGGTACCAGTTACCCGCCACTTTGTCGCAATAGGCGCGAATCAAGTAGCGAAGAATTGCACCGCTAAAT
>NIUQ01003157.1:0-18747 GCA_002796945.1 Plectus sambesii
TTTATTGTAACTGACCGCTTATAGAGATTCAACTTACGCAAACTGTGTCGATACCAATGAAGCCGCTCGCCGAGCCGGTACCGTACTGGATCGACCAACTTTCCCCGTTCTTCTGATAAGTGGACGACATCGATTCATTGAAGTGACGCTTTCCATCTAAAAGAGAACAGTTTCTAATAGTTTTAAACAGTTAATGTGGATCAGTGTTAGTTATGACATCAAAACTGATTACTGACTCTGACATCTGATCATGATTGTCTCGGTATACTAGCCACATTTACTTTACCGACTAAAAAGTTTTTTACTGACACAATGCTGCTTCTGATTCAAAGGCTAATATTCTTAGTATGGAGTGAAGATCAGAATTTTATATGGTTTTCGTCCGTAGTTTGGTATCCCTGTATCAAACTTTCTCACTTAACATTCATTTTCGTCAACCTTGGGTTCAAGTTGAATGCAAAGATGATGATGAAATTGAATGCAATAGTGACGAATTGGGATGCAAGACCATGTGTCACTTAGTTTTGGACTCGACTTTGATATTGATTTCTGATTCCAAATCGCTAAGATTAATATCAAACTCCATTTCTAATATTAGATCAGAAATGACCATTTTTGACATGTCAGAATTAGCACTGATAGGAGGAATACGGTTACCGCAAGCGTTCGCCTTGATAGATGGTTTCAGGGCTTGAATTCCTGATTGCGATTCGATGGCTTTTTTGAATCCAGGGCAGCATTCTGGCTTGCAGAAAATTTTGCAGGCAAAATTGGGTAGATCGTTGCATATCGAACTGCAACCACTCGAGCCGCCGCAAGATATATCGGGCACCCACAGGTTGGCCGAGCCCGTGTCCAAGATCACCATGAAGTACTGCGGTGGTGTGCCAATAGAGATGTTTGAGACGTAGCTTATCTTGAAAAGTATGGATTAGGAATAAATTGTCTACAAGGATATTTTACGTCATCGTAGTCGTAGGTCACTTGCGAGCCAGTGATTTTCCCCTGGAAGCGCTTTTTAAGCTCCTTTTTGGCTTGAACGTACTCCGCATATTTGCCCTGTCGAACGAGCTTTTCTCGCAACGACTCAATTCGAGTGATTTTCGACGTATAGACGGCTGCCGACGCCACGCCCAAAGCTACCGCGAGCAGCAAAATAACAGCCTTCATGTTGTCGTCAGTTGCGAATACTAACGGTCGCCTCTACTGTACAGTCCTATTTTGGTCAATTTCTTATCGAAAAACGACATCTGGTCCCTTTCCGAATGCAAAGGCGTGACCACTGTACATTTACTTAACTTCCGCCATCATCGTGCACTGTATAAAGTTTGCACCAAAGTCCACTGTCATCATGTACGCTTAGGGTAAAAACCAAAAATCAAAATCGACAGCCGGAGGCCTATTTCATAAAACTGTTGAGGACTGAGAGTTGAAGAGCTCAGTATTGATTGTGCCTAATCGTTACTGCAATATCAAATGCAAAATCGATGCTCAAGCAGGCTGAGACTCAATATCTCAGTTTTTTATACCCAGCAATTCTTTGGAACAGCTCCTGGGTTGCGCGTCGGGGCGTGATAACTTTGACCTTAATATTTGGGATAATTTTCAGTCGAAAATTGGAATAATTTTTACGAAACACCGCACACCAGACATTTTTTCGTACTTAAGCGCGTTTGCATCACATCACGAAACTATCATTTGAGTTTGAATTATGCGGCGCCAGTCAAGCAGAACTGCCAACAGTTTCAAATAGGGATTCTTTTCATCGTCGAAGCGGGAATGCGGCTTCCCCCCTTCCCACCTCTTGAAGTAAGCGGTTCACTTTCGGGCCGAGTTTATCAAAGCATAGGATAAAGGTGCCTGTTGATGAGTACAATAATATGAAATGCATAAAACAGTACTGCAAGTTTGTCGGCTTTCCTCACTGAATAATGATGCGCCCTTCTCCTTCTCACAGGCGGGTGGGCCTCTTTTGTTGGGCATTAACTTGTTTGTCAGTCAGAAGGCTGTGTTGCGAACTGTACGGTCGTGCCTGATAGTCTCATACGGTATCAGCAAGTTGTTGACACAAGTCATGAGGCTCTTGGGATACTTAGTGGTAAACATCTTTGTGTTGAAATTCAAGATTAACTTCACAGTTACCACCGAAAGCAATGTGTATGTCGGCATTCCTTTTGAATTCGTCTGAATAGCAGCAGACTAGTCAACTGTAGGTGCAATTTCTAACTGCTTCTCGTGTGTGATGATTCTGTACTAGCTTTTTCGATGAGTTTTATTGTGCAGTGGAGTGCAATAGAAACATGTGAAAATTTGAAAAGTGCATGTTGGTGCGAAGGGTTTAATAAATATATATTTGGTGCAAAAAAGAAATGGGGAATTCTTCACAAGTAGTCTCGGATGACAAGTTTAGCCGCCCGCGGTGTTGGCAAGGGCGAAACCGATCTTCTTGCCGCCAATGTGGTAGACGTTACAGTACGAGCGGATGAAGGTGTCACCAAGAATCCAGGCGGGACCGAAGCCAGCGCCGCCGAAGGGGAAGATGGTGAGGTAGCAGGTCTTGCTGCCAGCTTGCGTCTGCAACGGCATTCATAAGCATATTGGAATTGTGAAAACTTCAATAAATTAACTGACCGGCTCAACCCATTGGTTCTGGGGGATGGTGTACTGTGCGCCACCAATGGTTAACACAATCGGGGCGTAGGTGCCGCTGCACGGGACAGTGTACTGAAAATTGTATCAATGGTAAACGTGACCCGATGATAAATACAACTCATACCAGGCCTAGCTGATTGTTCATTGTTCCTTTGACGGCATGGGCTATGCCGGTGACGACGGCAGTGGGTGCACCGATGAGCGAGGTGCCGGTGTCGGAGATGACCTGCCAGTTGGTGGTCTGGGTGTAAGAGCCGACGGTGACGCTGAAATGTACGCTCGTCAGAAAGCTGGTCGCTGACTGGAGTTACGCGCGACGTACCTGGACATGAGGAACTGCCAGTAAGTCTCGGCGGTGAGGGGCACGTAGGTGACGGTGGCTCCGCAGTTCTTAGTATCGATGGCACCGTAGGTGTAGAGACCGCCGTTGGCGACATTCTCCTGAGCACCGACGCTGAAAGAAGGCATAAGTTGAATTTAGGTTTGGGTGAGATGATTGAAAAGAGTGTACCGAGCGAGCCAGACGGTGAAGAGGGGCTGGTCGAGAGTGGGCAGCAGGTTCTGCATAGGGGGGACAACGTGGTCGACCGAGATGGCGGGCCAGCCGAGACCGAGGATACCGTCGATGGGCTGCTGAGCGAAGAAGGGCGCGATGTTCTTGGCCTGACCGAACACCTGGGTCTTGTAGCAGATGTTGGAGTTGCCGAGGCAGAGGTTATCCTGGGCGAGCACACCGGACGCGCTGCCAGTACCGTAGCGGATCGACCAAGACTGGCCGTTGGCGACGTAAGTGGACGACTTGGAGCTGTCGTACTTGTTCTTGCCCGCTGAAATGCAAAAGGTCATTTAGACAGCCCCCTGCCTACGAAGTCTCATTGCTCACAGCACGCGGTGGCGGTGCAGGTCTTGTCGGGCACCCAGAGGTTGGAGCTGCCAGTGTCGAGGATGACACGGAAGTTCTGGGCGGGGGTACCGAGCTGAATCTGGGCAACGTAGACGACATCGTCGTAGTCGTTGACACCCTCGCCTCCGTTGATCTTGGACGCCAGCTTGAACTTGGCGTACTGCTCCCATTTGCCCTCGCGAACGAGCTTGCTGCGGAGCGACTCCATGCGAGTCAACGGCATCTCGTACACGGCGGAGAGGGCGACGCCCAACAGGGCCAGCAGCAACACGGCGGTCCTCATAGCTCCGATATGCAATACGACCACTGTCGCACACTGATCCGAGATAGATGAGCTGAAGGACGGCGGCGCTCGCTTTAAATGGCGTTTGACTTTGGCGTGTCCGCCAATCTCAAACACCTGCTGATTGTCTCACACGCAAGTGGTGTTTGATCAAGGCTGCACTATCTGACCATTAGTCGATTACGCCCAGTCGTGCGCTCCCAAATGTTCACAAACTGTTGTTCCTCGCTCCATTTTGGACCAAGCTCTAACATCTTCGTCAGCAGAGTACTTTGCTATTGCTCTAACCATTGACGTACTACTTACGACATCATATAGATTATCGCCTCATATCACAAATGTTGTTTACCTTGATTCCTTATGTACACATCTGGGCGACGCAAAGGTTCTTACGGCGCACTTGATCAAAGGTTGACTGCATCAGGCGGCGGTTATAATTTACTATATTGTATTACATGGCAGTTAAAGCATCGTTATACGAGTGAGAGCGCTGGTTGTTGGTAGAGGCGATCAGCCGACACGATTTAGACAGTGCATGATAAACAATTTTCAATACTTTTGATTCGAAATGCAGCCGTAACATAATCCAAGATATTGCACTCTTTCATGCCACATAATGTCAAGCAGAACAACTAGCGCGTCCGTCGAACCTATCAGAACTCATAAATTATGCTTTGTCTATTAGGCCGAACGAATGAAGAAATAATGCTCATTGACAATTAACTGCACTGACATCGGAGCATATTTGCAAATGGATGGTGATTGCGCTTCAGAAAAGCCAATGCGAACGCTGCCGACGTCGTACACGCTGCAGAACGTACTAATCCGTTGCGGTCCGAAATAGGCACTGTTAAAGTCGAAGTACAACGCAATTACTGTCCCAGGGGAGCCAACTCGAATAGTGAACGGACTTTGGGAAACTGTCAGCTAGGTGTGTAACTAAAACCAATAATCCGAGGCCTATTTCATAACACTGTTGAGAAGTGTACCACTTAACGACCTATTTAGTGCGTTTATAATGCCATTAATTTGAGAAGTCGGCCAACAGATGAGGGTAGAGCTTGCGTCCGAAATGACCTGCTGCATGCTGTTATTTGAATAGCCGTCGTCGGAGAACTTTCGATCCTAATCAAGTTGCGTCTTATGCTCGTACATTTCGAACTATATAATCCATGCTTTCAGCACAGCGAAAATGTCTCCGACGTCAGTGGGGCGTACGTGATTGTATTCAGCTGGCAGTGATTGTTATCAAATGCGCCGTAGGTGAACAGTCTGCCAGCCCCATCGTAGTTCACTGCTCCCTTCCCCCAAAGGAGTAAATAAGAATAGACTTGATGACGTACACGAGCACACTGTACAACAAATACTGTCACTGAGTGTTTCAGAGCTCTCGATAACCAAGTTACGTCAGAAACTTAGGTATCCGCGCATTTTCAGGTTCTAAAAGCTCGAGATTAACTATGCTTTCATAAACTTGTTTAAGGCCAGGCAAGACCGAGTAGGCCATCGATCGGCTGATTCCAAAAGAACTGAACAACGTCCGTCGTTCGTTCACAAATCTGAGTAATGTTGCGAAAGTTAGCCCTCTGAGTTGCCTATAATCATTCTAATTTATTAAAGCTGCAAATGTTTCTTCTTGCAAACATTAGACAAAAATCGTAATCATTGTCCGTTGATAGAATGGCCAAAGTCCGAAGTCTTTGTCCAAAGACTTATCAAGTGATGCAACTTAGTTATCAATTTAGTCACTTTGCGAATAAAATAAGTAGAATTTTTGATTCTTTGCTGTTTCAAACAATTATTATATCGCAGTAATCTAGGTTTTAACTAAGCTGCAACACTTGTAATCAACTGAGGCCCAGGGCAGTTTCGTTACCAATTCGAGCTTAAACAGAGCGCTGGCCGAAAATGAAGAATGACTAAAGATTAGGTTTCAAAAACTGAAAAGGCTGATCAACCAAGATTAGGTGCTTACGCACAATTTGTCAATAGCGAACACGCCACGTGCAGATGCCTTATCATACCGGTAGACCCAAGTTCGACCATCATTCCTGTGGTTGAAAGGGTACTCGGAACGCTACTTTATTTTTGGAGTAACACGTACACTTGAATGTGCACTTGGCGTCAGCCGTCCGGAAGATAGAGATTTAGTGCTGAAGAAAACATTGGAGCTCTTAGGTAGTGTGCTCCAAGGAAGATCGTCCGACGTAAGAAAGATCAGAGTAGTCCTTGACCGTACGCGAGCCGCTGGTTTTAGCAGCCTTCTGTGTTTTGTGAAACTCTTTTCACCTTCTCTTTTACAAAACTTATTCCATTCTATTCAGCCCTCCTTCCTTATTCTGCATATATCTACTTTAGACACTTCTCCAATACTCTAAGGAAACATTTCAGTTTTCCAAATCAACTTAATAAGATTACTTTCTAAATCAAACGGCTTATTTTCTATACAAAAGATGACGTTTTCCGGATTTATTCATCATGTGAAACGTTCCGTTTGATTTGAAAAGTATCCTTATTAGATTGAAAACGGCTTATATTATTACGTTTCTACCTAGTAGCTGAGCCCAAAATGCGATCTTATGGACCAAAAATATGAAATTAATCTGATTTTGATGCATTTTTTCAACACAAGATTTTTTAATGATGTTATGTTCTTTCTTTGTTAAAAGTACATATGGAATAGCGTGTAAGAAGGCAATAAGATGCCAACTGTGATTGTTCAGTGCTCTGACTGAGAGAGCAGTTGTTCAATCCAACTTCGTTTGTTTGTCCATTGCACACACTCATGCCTCGACTTTTTTCGCTCCACGACACTTCTGCCCCTAAGACGTTCGATTTGTGGGCTTTAGATAGCCTTCATCAGAGCACTATACACGAAAAGCAAAAATCTGCATTCCAATAACTCAGTCGTGGCTTGAAATGTTATCGATGGCTGTTGAACTATTACAGTACAGTAAGAGGTCAATAATGAACTAAGCAGCGGTGCCATTTCCTTACAGCACATCGGTACAATTGCCAGAGTGGAAACAGCTTCATACATCAATGGATACGTAAAGTTTAAGGTGTCTATGTTCTTCGACTACGGTTACTGGCCTTTGTGGTTAGCCAGAGCGAATCCGATGCGGGCTTGGCCAACGTCGTAGATGTTACAATAGGATCGGATGAACGGATCGCCCAGGATCCATTGCGGTCCGAAGCCGCTACCAAAGTTAACGCCGAAAATGCCAATCGCACACGCACCGTTGATACTAACCATGTAATTCTTGTAGTGCAAATTGTATTTGATTCCTCCGATGGTGAGGACGATGTCGGCAGGTTTGGCAGTGCAAGGAAGCGTGTACTAGAAGCATTTTTATGCGAAATTGGGCCAACTTGAGCATTGTTTACCAGTCCAATTGAGTTATCTATGGTTCCGCCCAAAGCGGTCGCAATGCTGGTGATGATGGAAGGGGGACCGCCGATGAGCGAAGTGCCGGTGTCGGAGATCACCTGGGAGGCAGTGTTGCTCGTATAAGTACCCGCTTGCACTCTGAAATGGCTCAGCCAATTAGCGTGCCGTATGTGATTTTGCAACTACCCATTCATCAGAAATTGCCAGTACGTCTGGCTGGAGACTGGCACATATTTCACGTTGGCGAAGTTGGTGCCCGTCTGACAATTGACAGTGTCGATGGCGCCATAGGTGTAGATACCGCCACCGGGAACATTTTGTGCCGCACCTTTCCTGCAGGAAGTCTCAGTCAGTTATCGGAGGGAAGCAAGAAAAAAGTGAGCAAATATAGTTAAGGCACGTCACGGCGCTTTGGCAGAAGATCTCTCGCCGCGTCATCTGTAAACACAAAAGATGATAACGACGCTCTAGCAACCCTATATGGATGCGGCAAGCTTTGGAGCGGCACTTGGAAAGGCTTTCACGTAAATAATGCCCACAACGAACAATTTGTTTAGTCTACACGCATTTTCTGACGAAATGCAATGGGAATGCACTTATTACAACATAAAATACCGTTTGACCATGCAAAGCTGCTCTCCAAAGTGATGTGAACTGTGCGCGTACTTGCGATTCAACTAAGTTATACATTGCATCATATACACGCTATATGACATAAACCAGGGGTGTGGGAGTGTTTAGCTTTGAAAAGTAAATATGCGTGGAAAATTAATTTGACTGATTTGCTATTGACAGGTGAAAGCACGAGAAAACATTAGGAACCAAGAAAGAAGCTATCAACGGATGATAATAAATTACAGAGAGCAGCGCGTTGACGCAGTTGTGGTTGTGAAATCGACGCAAAATTTTGAATTTTAATCTTTCATCCCAAATAGGATACGGTCGTGAATGAAATGGATTTCTACCTGTAAGTTAAGATATGTTAGCTTAATTGCGCCTAAACCTACTGATCGAGCCAGACAGTGAACAGCTTTGCGTCCAATGTGGGAAGCACATTCTGGATTATGGGAGGAACACTGTCGACCGCAAGTGCCGGCCAACCGAGTCCGAGAATGCCGTCGACTGGCTGCGCAGCGAAGAACGCAGCGATTTCCGTCGCTTGTCCGAACACTTGTTTCTTGTAGCAAATCTTCGACTCACCCAGCTGCACAAAGGGATCATTAAAATGCTCATCGACATTTCCAGAAAGTTCTTACGCAAACAACGTCTTGGCCGAGGAATCCGCTCGCAGATCCCGTTCCGTATTGGATCGACCAACCCTGGCCGTTTTTGACGTATGTCGACGATGCCGAACTGTTATAGCGGTGCTTGTTGTCTGCAACGAGGAATGATTATGGCAGAATTTGCATAAAGCCCGCGTCACAGCCGATATCATGGGGCCTGTTTCTCTAAGGCGTTGAACGTATTTCAGAAGCTATTAGATTTTGCAAGACAAAATTAGAGAATTAATAATACATTCATGGTAATCGTACATGACTTGCTGCGCCCGCACTTTTGGAATTTTCGCAGTATGTTCGACGTCTAAGACCCGAGCTAAGTTGACTGCGTCTCATTTCTTTAATAGGAGATGATATACGATACACGAAATGTGATATTCATCCAGCTAGATTCAGATTTCACCCACTGAGGTTTAGTGACACCAGGCCCTTCGTACAAGCGCGCTACAAGCTGAGCTGAGAAACTTTAACATCATTTCGCTGGCATTACAAAGATGCGGCTGTTTGAACGAAACTGTAACAATTCGAGTCGAGCAAACTAGAGTAGTATTAATAATACGATTTTTTTGCATTGGCGCATTCGGTGTTAAATACAATGAGAATTGGACCAAAACAATCAAGCGACGCTGACAACTTGCTCGGTCGTCGACTGTGATGCAGACTTAACTACATGCACTTACCACACGGATTCTGGTCGCGAGCTTCTTTGCTACAGCAAAAAGCAGTGCAAAACTGAGAACAGACATTCTGCAAGTTGGCGCAGTAATCGGGACATCCGGGCTTGCCGCCGCACGACTTGTCCGGGACCCAGAGGTTCGAACTGCCCGTATCCAAGATGGCGTTGAAGCGCTGTACTGGCGTGCCGATGTACACTGCACCCACATACTCCAGCTAAACAAAAGCAATTTCTTTCAACGTTGCTCTCAAGAGCTTGAAACAAGAAAGGCTCATCGCACATCGCCGTAGTCGGAGGTGGTCTGGGCGCCGTGAGCGCGCGATTGTTCCTGAGCTGCCTCATAAGCCTGCCATTTTCCCTCTTCCGCGAGCCTCTGTCGCAGTGTCTTTATTCGATGCAATGGAACTTGAACGACTTCCGCATAGGAACTAGCGAACAATGCTATTAGCGCGCAAAGCGCGAGTACTACTTGCATGGTGAGAAAGGAGAGCATCAAGTGGCAGCACTCTTGCTCGCGATTATATTGCCTTTTACGTTTATAATATGCAACAGTCGCTGCTGTTCTCACGTTGTAAATGATAAAGAATTTTACCGTGTGCTCTTTCTCGCACGATATTTTAGGGATGCGGTCGGTCCATCGGACCATGGACTGTACTGCGTGGTGCAGTGAGCAATTTTATCATTGGGCGTACCGGACTGGTACAACATCAACCCTATTTTTGCACGGACTGAGCAAGCGTCTTATCGAAGTCTAGGAACATACAAAAGTTTTGTGATGCTGCCGCTAAATGCAGGCATGCTACCAGTGGAAGGGCGGATAGTATTGCTAGTTTTGCAGCCTCATGGCTGAACAACCGAACGGAAAGAGTGTTTAGGGATTGGTCGGGCGATCCGAAGCAGATTGGGTTGTTTGATAGTCCTAAATTTTGAGTATTCTGGCCAGTTTCAGAAAAACTATTGCAAATGCAGAATTGCACTAAATTTGCACTAATGAAAGCGCGGTTATAGAGCAGAAAAGTGGGAATAAATAGGAATAGCTGGATAATGATTAGTCATCGAATTCGTTCTTAGTTTTTTCTCTAACTATAGGGAACGCAACCGCTTGCGTCACCCGAATACATTTCAAGCAAACTGTTTGAATTCTAGCAAGATACGATACTGAGCGCGAATTAAACTTCACTATGGGCACTATTTATTTAAGGCTGAGGGTGGAATTTAACTATTGAAAATTTTAGCACAAAATGAGCATTTGGCATAGGAGAATCTTAGAATAATGAAACAGGGCAATCTCGTTTTTTCCGCGAAAGCTTCGAAAGTTCGTTGGTAATACGAAACGCCGCCCACAGACTTACAACACAGGATGCTCTCGCCTTGTGTTGCATAGCAACAGACGATCAGTTGCCATGCAACACGCTACATTTAATGATCCGGTTTTATGGATTTATCATTCAAATTCGGTTCTGATTGTGATCTCATGATACTCCAAAATTGTAATATACAGAATATGTGTACCCGGTACTAATATTCCGGAACCAGAAGTGGAGCCTTTAATTAATTATTCGCTTTCCTGACATAAAGAGTTTCAATGATAGGTTACACTCCCTTATTCTGTAGGTAGAATGCAGACAAATGTGTAGCCATTTTTGAGGCTTCGACTCATACCGCGGACATGACAGACAGACTATCTATGGAGAGAAAGATACTTCCGACAAGTTAGATAAGCACCAGTGGCGAAATACCACGGCGCCTATTAATATGAATTGACACAATTTCTTGCAAAGTTTGCTATTTGAACGCTAAACTCAATTGATCGAGAGGAATCCAAGTTTATGCGCAGTTGGCTTGAAATAGACTCATGTGTCTGGGGCGTTCACTCTAAGTGAACAACCTAACTTTGTAACATTTTTGCCATATTCTACAGAATATATTTTTGGCAGTATTGAGTCTCAAACAGATAACATTTGAATCAAGATACCGTAAGGTGGCAATGACGACGTGGTCAAAACGCGGTTGGAAACTTCATCCGCGAAGGAGATTTCACTGAACTCATCTCGGTGCTGTTAAAAAACTTGTTCGGTTTCGAGGACTGAATCTGTGACGACGGTGTGGTCAAACTGAGTGGACTTGGTTTGGCGTGATTGGCGCACGAGGAAAGTACGAATGGCATCCGTGCTGTCTTCGTTTTTCTCTCGAGATCCGAGAGCGAATTTCGGATACGAACTGCCCACCGTGAGCTTCTACTCAGAAAATGGTATATCTATGGGCAAAAGCTGTAAAAAGGTTGGAGACGATTTGGGACTAACTCTTGATTCACTAACTTTTCTTTCTTGCCTTTAGGGCACCAACGAACCGGCCGTTTGCTTCTGGGCGTCGTCGACGGATTACGGCGGCGGTGGGTCGACTTTGAAAGTGCAAATTCAGAAGCTCAAAACCCTTCGCCATCCGAATATGCTGACGTATTTGGACAGTTTAGAGGTTGGCATTTTATTCGTCCTTTAACGTACAAACTAATATTATATAATAGTTGAGCATTTGAAATTTTGTTTCCCGCGATAAGATTTGAACAAGTTTGAATTGTTTTTGCAAATTTTGAAGAAACTAGAGTAAAATATCCTTAAGGCGTCTCTTTTTGGTAATAATATATATCGTGTGTGTATTTGAGAGTAAGGGTCCTATCTTGTGAAAACGGTTTCCTTTGTTATATCAAAGTTTGACGACAAATATATGGAGCTAATTTCATTGAGCAGTCGATTTCAGACGGACAACATGGTGTATCTGATCACAGAACCGTGTCGCCCCCTTACAGTCTACTTGGAAGAAGCAAAGTTAACAGGGGTTCAAAAGGACTTGGTCGTATCGTGGGGCTTGTACCAAATTCTGGTAAGCCCTTTGTTATTCATGCCTCTTCATTTGTATTTGTTTCTTTGTTTTTTTTGTTAGTACACTTTACATTCCACTTTTTACACCGAGAAAATGGGGCGTGTGAACATTTTCTGATTAGTCTGAGATGAGAAAATCAATATTGTTTCATTAATTATCGATCAGTTACAAGAAACCATGCCAAGTACCATATTTTTGCCATTCGACGCTTCCGCTTACACTTTTGATTTTCAGAAATATTGTAGACACTTAATACTTTATTTTGTTTTTGCAGAGTGGCTTGAAATTTCTTCACCAAGGCGTGAAGCTTAGTCACGAGGCGCTGAGACGATCGGTATACGTCACCGCTGCAGGCGATTGGAAACTGGCCAACTTCGATCAGGCAACCGAATTCAGGTTCGTTGATTATTTCCGTATTTGGACTCTATTTGGAATCGTCGATTTTCGCTTTTCTTCAGTGTTCTCACATAGAAAAGTGACTAACACCAGTGGGGCAAACATACCATTCCATGCAAAAAATACAAAATCGACGACGTGCGCAGCCACTCGTTGCTTAGATGCTCCTATGTTTTGCCTTGGCGGTTACGGTCTCGGTCTCTCAGGGTCTCGCGGGGAAGGGGAATTGCCCCACTGGTGTTAGGCACTTGTCTCACTTAGCTGCTCATGAACGACCACTTGAAAAATAAAGTCATCCAAAGGTTACTACGTAGAGGGGGTGGCTAGTTACTTCTGGGCACCCTATATAACGCTAAAACATAGGTAAAAAACAAATGACTCGGTTGTTTTTAGAACAGCGAAGACTGATATGAATGCGCTTTGCATTCTCATCTGGGAAATCTTCAACGGCTTTCGAAATGGAGCTTTCGAGAAACCCGAGCCTCCTGGTCAAATGCCAAAAATGCTCCACGGTCACTATAAGAAGATGGTCACTGCGCAAGCCGCCAAACTCAGCGCCGATGAAATTATTTCCGGTTAGTGCTCTGCAGGCTTTTTTCAGCCCACTGAGCGTCCTAAGTTCTGTTTCAATAATATTTAATGATTGAAATCTGAGAGAACTGGGCTGCGTCTCAGGCGGTAGAAATAACGTATATCTTTATCGCTAATAACGCTAACCGCTCACACCGGTCAAAATTTATTGCACCCTCATTTACTGCTATAAACGACTTCCACTGTACATTTGATACAAAGGCATATATGGCTAAAATATGCTATTGAGCCAACTTTTATCAGTTTTTAGTACCTGAACCTTAATGAAATAGGGTCCTGGTCGTTCATTTCTTTTGCACAGTGTTAACGTCAATATTTTTCTAGAATGTCGTGCTCCGGGTGAATTTATGAAGAACAAGTTTGTCGACACTTTGCTCTTTCTGGAACAGTTTCAATTGAAAGAAGCAAGGGAGAAGCAGGGGTTTTTCTCTAGCTTGAAAGATAATTTGGATATGGTGCCGCCAGATGTAGCCAAGTATAAGATCCTGCCAAAACTGATTGAGGTATGTTACCTTTATGATGCCTTGCTGCTGTTAGTACATTATCGGGTTTTAACATCAGTAATGTCGTTTTTAATTTTGAAATTAACCAAAACTTATGGATATGGGCGAAGCCGCCGAGGTGGGGGCCAGTGGTTAATGGGCTATCTCATTAACACGTCATTGGGTGGACGCACACTGGTACGTTCCCCACCGTGGTTGGCAACTAAGTCCCAATCTCTGGTTGGGCTCCCGGTGTCAGGCATTCGACGGGCCGACCGGAAGAGCACGTGGCATAACGATAAGGGCCTTCCTTGGAGGACCCGAAAAAGCGGACCCTGCGGCAGCGGGATAAACGCTAGGGAGCTTTCTTTTTGTGGATATGGGCAACTTCTTTAGTCAAAATATATGCAACAACGGAGAGCCACAGAGAACACCGTGGCACGCTTAATATGAAAAGCTAAATCGAGCACGTTTGCTGCGCGATCTACGCTATTTATCTTTATCTCTACGGGATCGGCATTCCATTTTCTTGTTACCGATTAAAATATTGCGACTATTAGTGGTAAGCTATGAAAATATCGCTTCAGGCTTACGAGTACGGCGACGCGGGCTCTCACATCCTGACGCCATTATTCAAACTGGGCGGATTACTGGAGGAAGATGAGTATCAAGCGCGGATTGTTCCCTGTCTAGTCAAGTTGTTCAGCTCTCCCGATCGCATCACCCGCGTCAAACTGCTCGAAAAGATTGACGAATTCGCTCCTCATCTCTCTGCCCAAATTGTCAACGAAAAGATTTACACGTAATGCTTTTGATCTGACTTATTATCCCGCTTACTTCCTGGGATTTATGGATCAATCCGTGAATTTCTAAATTAATCCTTGAAAGCGATGAATTGTGTTATAAAATTCATTCAATGCGTATTCTTCATGGTGGTCGGCACTTGGCTGTTAATTAGTGGTAGATTTTGACTGAAAGTTTTGCAGCTTTTTTTCTGGAAAAAAAGAATTAAATTTTGACTCCCGACGATTTCCAAAATGGGTTTATTCTCATCCTCATCCTCTGATTTACTTCTTGTTCTAGAAATTCTGCGCCCGACACATAACCTTCTTATAAACGTTTACTTTGCTTTGATCAGTTAGTTCAATTTTGCATTTTCCAGAAATTTGGCCACTGGGTTTTTGGATACAAATCCAGCAGTACGTGAGAGTACGGTGAAAGCGATGGTCGCTCTAGCGGACAAGCTTAATAGCAATAATCTGAACACCGATTTGATGAAGTATTTGGCGCGATTGCAAGGTAAATAATATTATTCACGTATTACCGCTTGCATATACAGTCGACTCTCGATATAACGGCACCCCTCGGGACCGGCCCCAGCTGACGTTATATCAAGAGTGACGTTATATCGAGGGTCATTTTGCCTTAATTTCTTCTAGGGCCAACCAAATCGGGCCCAACCAAGGTTACGTTATATCGAGAGTGACGTTATATCGGGGTGCCGTTATATCGAGAGTCGACTGTATCGTCATACTTCTCGATAACAAGTACATGAAATGTTAGTCCCGCAGTGATTAAGCTTTGTAGTGTGAATTTGGTGTGCCTTTCTGGAACCCTATGTTAAACCCGGCTGCGTAACAATGCAGATCTCCAAGGGCTTGTACCTTGGAGTGACCTACGTCTTAGAACTGTAGTGCGACGCAGCCGGGTTCCAGAAAGACACACAACATGAACACCGCAGCGAACAGGCTCAATTTAGTTTTTCGCACTAATTATGTAAAGGTGTTCCCCTCGACTCTCACTTACTAATCAAGAAATTCCGGTTATATAGGGAAAATTGTTCACTCAGTAACAGCAAAACAGTCTTTCCGGAGACTTTCCTTGACGTACTGCGTGCTAAAGATAGGCTAAATTCGGCGTTCTGTGGTATCCGGTCTTGACGCTCGTTACTGATCAAGAAATAACGACTATAATCGAGTCGTTCTTTAGGCAGCGATGACCAGCCAGGAATTCGAACGAATACTACGATCTGCTTGGGGAAGATTAGCTGCTTCATGGACCCGCAACACCGACAGCGCATCTTGATCTCGGCATTTACGCGGGCGACGAAGGACCCCTTTCCTCCCGCGCGCGTTGCGGCCGTTCTCGCTCTCGCCGCTACCCAGCAGTACTACTCGCTCGTTGAAGTAGCTAACAAGATTCTACCCTCCTTGTCTCCCCTCACTTGCGACCCTGAGAAACAGGCAAGCTATTTCTTACTCTCCGTTTACTGTGTAACAGGCGGTTATAGTACAGGGAAGTTGTTTGAATCATTATTCTTTCAATAAGGACGTTTTCCAAATTAAAGAAGACACTTTTCAAATAGGTTCGACTTGAAAATGCCTTTGTTAATATGGAAAAATGTTCTTGTTAAAGCGCAAATGTTATATACCGGTAAATGGGGGCATTGGTGCCGCAGGATTGGTTATTGAACACAATAATCCAACCATTTGAATCGGCTATCGGCTGTGACGGAGATTGCAGCTTTAATCTATTACGATATTTCAGGTACGCGATCAGGCGTTCAAGGCTCTGAAAGGCTTCTTGGAAAAATTGGAAAAGGCCAGCGAGAATCCAGATATCATTCCCGAGTTGGAAGCACAAGTTATGGCTGGCGGAAAGAGCGGACTTCTTAGTCAGGAAAAGGTAATAATGCTCGAGTCAGAGAGCATTCTGGAATGTTCTATACGAACCCCTTATAAAAATGCATTTATGCAACATTAGGAAGCCTAGTCGACCTCTCATAATTATTAGGTTTTATTAGATAATATTCTTCTAATAATACCTTATCTCATGTCATCCCTATTGATACATTTTCCAAGCCGGACTTCGTGACAATAACTGCAAATTGAGTATTGAATCATTTATGGATAAGTGCGCAAAATATTCTTGCTGGATCAAGGTACACTTGAGCGGTTTTAACTGTAAATCAAAATAATAATAATTAAATAATTAAACAAACCCTCTCTACTTAGGTGCCGCAGTGGGCGAGCTGGGCGTTGAAGTCTCTTTCTGGAAAGTTCTACAAGAGCGCCAGTCCTCAGCCGCAAGTTTCGTCATCCGTCCCGCCTCAGCAGCAGTCAACGGGCCCGACTGGCGACCAAAGGCCGACACCATCTCCTGCTGCTAATAATCGAACGGCGACGACGACGGCGAAGCCACCGCCTGCCAGCTTCGCTAAGAAGCAGGCGGTTGATGGATGGGGCGAGATGGATGATGATGATGAAGATGTTGAAAACGACGATGGCTGGGCGGAGAAATCCCCGGAGAAAGATACCCCGACTAGCAGTAATGTTGAGCGAAATGACGATGACGATGAAGACGCCGACTGGTCTTCTGGATGGGAGCAGGTACAGTAGAATTGGTTTAAATCTATTTTTTTTATAATCGTAATTTGTTAATCAGTAACTGAGAGCCGCAGGGAACACCGTAGTACGCTTTATATCGACAACTAAACTGAAACGTTCGCTGCGGCTTTCACATCATTAACCTTTATTGCTACAATACCATTACTTCATTTTCTCGTTACTGATCGAAACATTTTGGCTATACAATCGGATTGATTCATAGTGATATAGCGCACCGATTCTGAAAACTGAATCCTAGCATTGATTGTGAAAATTTGCAGCCAAAAGCGCAATCGACCAAGTTCAATGCAGCACCAGCGACAAAAACGAACGCTTACGGTGGGAATAGCGGTGGCGGTATGAAGCTGACGTCATCGACGAGGAAGCAGTCGAACGCCGACGACGACTTGGATGAGTTGCTGGGCGTAACGGCGGCGGCGAAGCCGAAGGCGCAACTTTCTTCCTCGACGGCGTTCGGTCCCTCGGGCCCCGTCAGAACAACCCTCGACAAGAAGAACAAACCCGCCGCCGATGGTTGGGAGGACGATTCGGCTGGATGGGGCGAATCGGCGCCATCGACGAATAAGACTGCTCCCGCTTCGGGATGGGACGACGACGGATGGGGCGACTCCGCCGGTAATTTTCCTCTCGGGATGCGCGACTATTTCATTATAACTGTTTTAGTTTCATTTAGTAAATTTACCCTTCAGCTTTAGAACTTTTTAGAACAAATGGGTTGGTAAAGATACGAAATTAAACGGCAATGATCATGAAAATTTATTTCAGAGATGACATTTTCTGTCAATCCATATGTAGAATATCCCATTTGAAAATGATACTATCCTTGTAAAAGTAGAATTCGTACGATTTAGTGAGTTTATTATAAAAGACTGCAATGCATAAGGATATTATCAATTTATGCATAAGACAGCTGCGGGAATAAGTCGATATTTTCAGCACAAACGACTTCAAGTGACAAGGATGCGCGGAAAGCGGAGTTGGCCGCCAGAAATGAACAAAGGCGGAAGGAATTGGCCGCGAAGAAGCAAGCTAGAGGCACAGGCGCCATGAAACTCACTACCAAGAAAGCCTTTGACTAATGCATTCCCTAATCGGGCTAAAGGGCGACCGGTACGAGAGAGGTCCTAAAGCGATTCTCGCCTGATTACAAGGTTTGCATTCAAATAGCACCGTAGGCCATTGTTATCGCCACAAACTCTTACGTAACGCAATTCAAATCACGCGCCTACGATTACGGTAGCCTTCGCGTACCGGTCGCCCTTTAGCCCGATTAACGCATTCCCACTCTNTCTTACGTAACGCAATTCAAATCACGCGCCTACGATTACGGTAGCCTTCGCGTACCGGTCGCCCTTTAGCCCGATTAACGCATTCCCACTCTTTCTCACTCTTCTTTCTGTCGTTCGTATAGTCGGGCTAAAGGGCTACCGGTACGCGAAGGCTATCGTAATCGGAAACGCGTGATTTGAACTGTTTTACGTAAGAGTTTGTGCCCATAGCAATGTCGTACGATGCTATTTGAATGCAGACATTGTAATCAGGCGAGAATCGCTTTAGGACCTGTCTCGTACCAGTCGCCCTTTAGACCGACTATCGTTCGTAAAGGGGAAACTCCACTCAACCCTAGCTGATAGTAATCTACCGTATATTGTCTTTAGCTACCTATAACAAGCTGGCTGTGAATCATGTGTATTTTTATTGTAATTAACTTACCGCTAAGCAGCTTGTCATGGGCAGCTGAAGGTAATATACGGTGCATTCCTTTCTATGGGAGGTGACCGCAGTTCCCTCTTTAAGCTCTTTCTGCT
>NIUQ01003158.1:0-18631 GCA_002796945.1 Plectus sambesii
TCTACTTCAGTCTAGCTTGAAAGCGATTATTGGAAGTTTGTGACTTTTTTCGATCAGTCTTTTCGCTTTTATGCTTCGATTTTCGCTCGAGGTCGTTCAAATATATTACGTAACGCTGGGTTCATTTATATCTGTGAACAAAATGATGTCGCGTCATTTTCTCACGCGTGCTGAAGCAAACATTTGTTCACAAGTGTGATTGAACCTTCTAAGGGCTTTACAATTTGGGGGAATTTTCGGTACTCTGGCCTTTCCCTTGTTGCATCGCAACATATACACCATGGATGGTCTCTTTATCAATACACTAACCAGTCGCATTTGCGTCGCAAGCACTTTATTAGGCAACGACGCACTACACTTCACTTTGATAAGTGGGTGGGGACACCAACCAAACCTTAATTAGCGTTACGTTATATGAGAATACCAATTGTGCACAACTATGCCTTGTATATGCTCTTTTACGTTATTGTGCACCTACCATAATTATTGACTCGTAATGCACCTTACCATGTCCATAGTTCCATTTTTGTGTTATACGTTCTAACTCATTGTGATCATTTTTGGGCATTGTACGTCGCGTTCAACTTCAAAATATTTTCTGCACGTAGCCGCGATTAGCTCAGTCATGGTTGATTATTGGTCAGTAAATACAGATTTATCCTGAAATATGACTGTTGTGTTTGTATGATGCCAGAAAGGGTACGATGAACCCGGTGAAGAAAGATTACCTCGTACATGAACCATTTCAGCGCTAAGTGGTGAATCATGAATGATTTTTAAGTGTTGATCGGATTTGGTGCTGTGCCAGCATAGAGAGGCTGAAGACAGCGCGGCATACTGACAGCCATGGCCGATTCCGAACGACGCCCGCTTTTGGACCGATCGAGTCAGTCGCCTTTCCTTTTCTCTATTCCGCTAGTGCTAGTGTACAGATTCGTATTTGGAGCTTTGTTTGAAGCAGAAATTTAGAACTGAAAAATGCAGTTAAAACATTTTGAGTAAAGCGATGGTTTAATAATATAACTGCAGGCGACAATGATCAGCAGCAGAGCTTGGTCGAGGGTTCGACTGAGGACGCGCCGCCGTCGTATGAACGCGTCACTTCCAGTAGTGGTGGACCAACTGTGACATGCCGAGTGTGCCAGGCGACCCTCAACATTGAAGGCAAAATCCACCAGCACGTTGTCAAATGTCAGCAGTGCGGCGAGGCCACGGTAAGCCCTCATCTTCTCATTTAAACTAGAAAACTATTTGGTTGCCCCAACAGTCTTCAAAGAGTGATCTATCTCAAAAAGAAGGAATAAACATTATTCGCAGATAGTATTGATCGTTTCGTATAGATTCGGCTTCTTCCTATTTGAGAAGGAAAGTTTTATGAGTACTATTCCTCATGTTACCTACGAAGAATAAAATGTAATGTAATAAAATTAGTGATAGAGAATGGTTCTTTCAGCCCATTCGAGCGGCGCCCGCTGGCAAGAAGTACGTTCGCTGCCCCTGCAACTGTCTGCTCATCTGCAAGGCCTCGTCCAACCGTATCGCTTGTCCCCGACCCAACTGGTGCGTTATACATTTTATTACTTCAAACATGTCACATCAGGGAGACCAAAAAAGGCATATGAATTAATGGTTACTATAGAAAAATCTTCACTTTGTGCGTACAGAGAGCTTTAAACCTCTCGAACAGTCCTTATCAATGGACAATGTATGAATATATTTTCTTTTATAAAAAGGGTTAGAGACAGGGACAAATGTTTTATCAGTTTCTCCACAAATTATGGAACAGCCTTTCTGCAGTTTTTTATATAATAAATTTAAGTATTTTCTGAAGAAAAGAGCGCATAGTCGATGTGTGATCGTATTTCAGTAAACGCGTGATCACGCTCGGTGCTAGCAACCCGGTGGGAACAGCCGTTCGCGCTCCTCCCGGGACGTGCCGCGTCTCGTGTGCGCACTGCGGGGAGATCTTTATGTTCAACACCCTCAACAACACCCTTGCCAAGTGTCCGCACTGTCGGCAAGTGTAAGTCACTTTTTTAGTCACTTTTTTCTTTTTGTATTGTAAATAAACTGTATATTTTTATTGAGATATTACAGAATGCAATACTTTTATCTGACCAAAAGGTCTTGTTTGAAAAACACTTGTCGTGCCTGGTGTATGAAAAGTTATCGCCATCCTATTTATTCACAGATAAATGTCATAAAGTTAGTACGATGGCAGAATTGCAAGCGCCGTGATCAATCATTTGCTGATTATTTTCAATTTTCTGACCATTCATCGCGCTCGCAATCATGCAATCGCTATAGCTAATTGGCCTCAGTTATCCGCAAAAAGAATAGAATGCTTTTGAACTTTTAAAAAACAAATATGAAGGCAACTGCAATGGGAAGGATTCAAGAGATTTTTCTCACGTTTATACGTGGCAGAGTGACTTAATATTTGCTGCATAATGAAACATTTGAGATGTGTGATAATATTCGAACTGTGCTACTGCTAAAATGAGTACGATATGTTTTCAGTTCATCGGTCGGCCGGCATTTCGCACGCACCCGCGCCACCATCTTTTTCATCCTGTCGCTCGTACTCTTGCTCATCGGTATTGGCGTTACGGTAGGCCATTACTCTCCTTTGGCGCCAATTTCAAATTGACGATATAAATCTTATAAGCGCAGCTTGTCATATTGTTATCACATCTACAGTGCTAGCTATAAATTATGTTTAATGCTCAAATGAATTAAAGTAAAAATGTTCTATAGATATCGGATCGAATCAAATATTTACTGAATTGTTGCAGATCGGAACGATGCGAGCGGTCAAAGACAGTCCAGTGCTGTACGCCTTGTGGGGTGGCATCTACTTGGTAGCCGTGCTGCTCTTTTTGCGCTTCGTCTATTATGTGATGATGAAGATCAGCAAGGTCGAAGGGCCTCTCTGATCCCGCTCTACCGTTTGTTTATGACGCCATTGACCTGTGACGTCACCGTTTTGTGCTGCGAGTCAGACGAGTTTGTCGTTTCCGTAATAGCTTACCCATTTATTAATCTAATGTCTGATGCAATTGGCGGGTAATAGCTGAGCTTGCGTTAATTCATATGAATTTGCAGAACATGTATGACATGCATACTAGTATGCGATTTTGCCTTCTCGGAATGATTTGTCGCTTTCTTGAATACTGACATTTGCGCATTTTCTGAAATTAAGCAAATAAATAATAACCTCTTTTAAATGAAATTCTCGAATTAGAGTGATAGATAGCGCTCGCTCGGCCGTTGCCTTTAATATTCGTGCACCATGTATTTTTTGATTGAATCGCAGCGGCGGTTCGTTGAATGGCCTAATCGATTTCTTCTTTTGCGTTGGTTTATTTGATGCGAGTTCTGGGTATAATGATTGTTTTCATGTTCACATTCGACGCGCAGCAAGCGTAACTTATGACGGATGCCGTTTTGTGCGAATTGTCGGAATATTGTGATTTGGAATGGTTTTTTGAGAATGTGAGCGAAGCGCGTGACTACCGCACCTAATAATATCGTATTAATTAGCTCCTTTCATGGCACATTCTTTTTAAGTATATTGTATTTGGATATTGCAATGATTTCTATGTCACAATGCTGGTTTGTAGTCGAAATAATTTTCGCCGCTGTATCCTAGTTTCCTTGATCACGACAGTAGCGAGTCACTTTTCATCGAACACGATACGTACGCTGTCGAGACCCAAGCGGCGCTGGAATGGCGCAAATGGTTAGATGGTCAAAGATGGCTTGGTGCGAAGACGTTCCTCATCATTGGTCGGCAATAAATATCCTTTGTTTATTCAACTCTATCCCTATTCAATTCCAGGGTATTCGGTTCGTATGATGATTGATAAACGTTATTTGACAATGATACAACAAGTTACAATGAATATATGGATAGAATTCACCCAACAAACTATTGTTTCTTTTCCGATTGACTCGAGCTGATCGCTGCGGTCATTTATGATCAATAATCAAGCGAATTCGCTGTGATCAGTGTAATAACACGACATCGTGACATTTTCCTGCTTCGCCCACTGAAATTAAACAAAACTTCACTAAATTATACTACTCGAACGATAATCTTTGAAATTCTGCGAAGTAATTGTCTAAAAATTAAATTTGCTCTTCAACCTTCATCGCAACTCCAACTGTACATCGTATCCTAGAGATACCATAGCTGTTGATGCATTCGGCGGCTTGATGTCAACGCATCGTATTCAAGTACTGTCGTTATTTCGAAGATTGCTGCGGTACTCGGATGAGCTCGTCTTGACCGATCAGAACTACTATCGTCGACGAATTCGCGTAGAGTTCGATAAGAACAAAGACGCTACTGACAAAGTAGCTTCAAAGCTTATTCAGGTCGGTTTTGATGAGTTTTGACGTCAAAGTGAACCTTTTTATGCAGGATAAGGGTAAGTTTAAATCGAGCATCGTTCGTTGAATTGATAGCACTACAGATTTTATAAGCATTGTTCCACAAGAGTGCATTTGATCATGAACGTGAAAGGAAGGATGTCATATTTCAGAAGGGAGAGCGTTTGTTGGAACTGAAACGACTGCTGTAGCTGGACGACCGGAGCAATGGTGTGCGCTCTCGGTATCGAAGGCAGCGCCAACAAGGTCGGTGTGGGGATCATCCGCGACGGCGTTGTCCTGGCGAATCCGCGACGAACGTTCAACGCGCCGCCCGGCGAGGGCTTCCGACCGCCCGAAACTGCCGACCATCACCGACGACACATTGTCGAATTGGTCGCCGAAGCGCTCAAGGAGGCAAGCATCAAGGTACCATCTACTTGATATACTTCACACTTTATTGTTTTCGACGATCAAATGCTTACAAGAGCGGAAACTTATAATGTGTCCACTTTCCGTACCTATTGTTGTTCAACGGAGCGTGACTTGTGTTTGAAAATCAATATAATTTGTAGAATAATTATTGTTTTAAATGTTTAATTTGTGCAAAGAACTAGGATTCTAGCATAGCATACATTTATCTGAACTGAGAATTTTCAGCCACGTATAATTTAATAATTAACGTTCATTTGAAAAGTCGTTTAAAGCAGCCAATAGTGACAATATTGAATAAACATCTCCTTTGCGACGCGAATCCTCCCTAATTCAGGATCCAAGCAAAGAAATCGATGTGGTGTGTTACACGAAAGGCCCGGGAATGGGCGCGCCTTTGCAAGTGTGCGCTGTGGTGGCGCGTACTTTGTGCCAACTGTGGAACAAGCCGATCATCGGCGTCAACCACTGCATCGGTCACATCGAGATGGGTCGGCTGATCACCGGCGCTGTCAACCCCGTCGTTCTTTATGTCAGCGGCGGCAATACCCAGGTAAGCTCCTTTTCAAATGACACATGCTATCAATGCTGGACACGTGTTTATGTATTCATTAGCATTATTTATTCCAGTATTACGGTATATCATACTGTTTGATCATATTTGAATACAATTAAAAGGGCTTGCCATGTCTAGATGCAGCGAAATTCATTCATGCAATTGCGTACATTTAGAATGCTTATATTGGACTAATAATGGTGTTATGATTTTGGAAATATGATAACTTTATAGGTGATCGCTTACTCTGAGCAGTGTTATCGCATTTTCGGCGAAACTATCGATATCGCCGTCGGCAACTGCCTGGACCGATTTGCGCGCGTCTTGAAGCTATCGAACGACCCAAGTCCCGGCTACAACATCGAGCAGATGGCGTTGCGTGGGTCGAAGCTCTTTCCTCTGCCCTACACTGTAAAAGGTGCATAAATTCGCCTCTTTCAGCATAATTAATCATATCTCATGTTTGATTTATTGAAAGATTAATTGGTTGCGTTTATATCTTCATCGATTGATACGCTTATGTGTGGCGTTTTGAAAAATGAAACGTTACTGGTCCTCTTTGGTTCCTTCACTAAGACTCGCTTTGATTGCTATCACTAGCATATGCCTTTGTGAGCATCAATGAAGCATAAGTTTCAAGAAGTTTCGTTGATTTTAACTTCACGATTTAGATGTGATGCTGAATAAAAGGAAGTTATGAAAATAGTATTTTTTTTGATGAATGTTGAAACTTCGCGAATATTATTCACCCTTATTCAGGCATGGATGTGTCGTTCTCCGGCCTACTGTCGGCGATTGAGTCGAACGCGCCGGGGTTGATCGCGGCAGGAGAATACACGGCGGAGGACATGTGCTTCTCGCTGCAGGAGACGGTATTTGCCATGCTCGTCGAGATCACCGAGCGCGCCATGGCCCACTGCGGCTCCTCCGAGGTCCTCGTCGTCGGTGGCGTGGGCTGCAATCAGCGGCTTCAGGTTTGTGTTTCATACAGTTTCCCTCAAAGGCAATTCGAGATCTCGCTAATGAAAGTGTGATAGAATATTGGAATTGATTGACGATGGCGTAGTATGATGCAAGTTATACGAATGAATGCGATATGCTTTTTTCATCTGGGGTAACACATAAAATCTTGTGAGAACTTGGAAAGCGGCTTACTTTGGTAAATGTCAAACCGAGAGCGTTGAGTATGGCCTATGACGACCGAAACTCGCCAAATTAGAAGCATTGCCGCACAAGCCGCCGCTACATATTGGCTTTAACAGATTACTTGTCGCCGTGTTATGCATTTTGCTACAACGACATTCACTTTTCTTACCTTTCAGCAGATGATGGGCGTAATGGCTTCGGAGCGCGGGGCGACGCTGTACGCGACGGACGAACGTTTCTGTATCGACAACGGCGCAATGATCGCCCAGGCCGGCGTCGAGATGTTCAATTCTGGCCAGACTACCGCCTTCGACGACACCTGGTGTACGCAACGATACCGCACTGATCAAGTGCACATCTCATGGCGGTCAAAATGACGATATTTCGACGTATAATCGCGTCCCAGCTTTCATCTCGGCTTTGTTGTTGTTATCGTGTGCGAATTATAAAGTTCTCATTTTGGCGATAGCATATGAACTGGTAGTCACTCAGGGACGACGATGGGAGAGACATGACCAGAATTAATCGGAATAAAACAGTTCTCAATCATTAGCAGCGATATCGAGCAAGTAATAATTTTTAAATATTTTTAAAACTCGAATGCAATGGTACATTACATAGAGCGTTTATCACATAACAGCGACAATTTGACTGTCCGACTCGCATCGAACAGACGCTACGCGGTGCAACATTATTTTTTGTCACATCACAGCTTCAAAATATTTTATCCCATTCGGCACCCAATTAATTCTTTTCAGGATGTCTGGGCTTCTCTCATTCAGTTTGATCGTACGCTGAAATATTTATCTAGCAGCCAACATGTATTACCTCCCTAACTAAACTTTATTGTAGAGAGATACTTTCATTATGTGATGATTTTTTGTTTAATAAAGCATTGCGTTTATCGGACGAAATTTGCCACCAC
This sequence comes from Plectus sambesii, assembly GCA_002796945.1. NCBI lineage: Eukaryota > Metazoa > Nematoda > Chromadorea > Plectida > Plectidae > Plectus > Plectus sambesii. Next base: position 7,434 of record NIUQ01003158.1, read on the forward strand.
ATGAACGTATGATCAAATAAGCAGCTTATCTAACTTCCTACCATCTTCCATCTGCGTGTCCTCGTAAAGACTGAGTCACCGGTTTCGTCGCCCGCGATGCATCTCTAATCTCTCTACATTAGTTGCCCGTTTAAGACGAGACGCTGCTATCCAACTTACCCCTCAGTAGTATTCAGCTCCCTGCAATCGAAAAGGTGAGCTTAGTATCCTTTCTTTTTTTGGAGTCACATTACCAGGGAGCTTATACTTGAAATGTAGCATGGAATATTCGGATTCCTATAAAAAGCCATTTTTTCCACTATGATGGTGTATGTATACAATTTCAGGCAAAATGCATAGTACTGAGTGGGGAGCACAAGCGGTCAAAAGGCTCGACGCCCTTATAACAGATAAAATTCAACTTACCGAAATTCTGTTTTACCTTGGACAGGAAGCCGATGAGAACAATGGTTATCAAAACTCACAAGAATGGAAAGGGTTAAAGTATAATCTGGATTATGGTGATAAAGTAAGTCTCCACAACTCTTTTGTTAAGGAATGACATTGGAAAAAATTGGTTAGGTTTTTATTACGTACGCTCAGCACCTGCTCCAAGAAGCGGATAAGAACACGCAAAAAATATGTGACAGCATGCGTGACGTCTGTAAGAACCTGGATCTACCTAAAATGACGAACGTTAATGGCCAACCGTGGTCGCCCAACACTAACGCTCTGGAACTGAGTAGATCGCTCAGCTTTGCTCAATTTTTTGGTCATGTTACACCAGAAACACAGCTCGAGATCTTCGACAATCTTCCTCAAATCACAAACTTGATTGCGGCATCTATTCCCGAGAGAGAAGGCTTTGCTGTCTCAGCAAACGACGCTAAAATAGCTTTAGCTGTCGTCGACCTAACCTATGAAACAATGAAGAATATTTATCGCTGGTGGAATGATGAAATCTCTGGAGAACAAGCCGTAAAGAATATAATTGCCGCGTCTGCGAGGACGGCAGTTGCTGCTGGAGTCAGTACAGCGGGAGCTGCTGTGGGTAGCGCTTTTGGACCTATTGGCATGGTGGTTGGTGGAGCGGCTGGAAACATAGTGGCAAAAATATTAGCTGGAGAAAGCAGTGATAAATTCACACTGAAGCCGTTTAACGTATTCAAAGCTGAAGAATTAGAGAGAGCCTACAATTACTTGGACGTCGAATACAACGCCACTAATGATAAAATCAACAACGCTTTCCGCTCACTCTGCCTCAAATGTCATCCAGATAAAGGTGGTTCACAACAAAGCTTCCAGACGCTGCAGTACTACATGGCAATAATAAAAGTCGCTAAAGGAGAGAAGTATTGCTGATGCACGGATCATAAGCTTTAAATCAGAAACTTGTTGGTTAAATGTAAAGCAAATTAAAGTTTTTGGCCACTGAGCGCATTTCCACATGGCTCTTTAATGTTTTGTATCATTTGTTAAAAGGCAAGTATATTGTTGTCTTTATTGTGTGGCGTTGTTGTTACTGTTGCTTGGTCTGCGATGTATAGCAAGGAAAGTAAATGAGAAATGGCGGCTGCAGGTATCTGAGCATTCATAAATGTATTTTTGAAGGATAGATTCAAGGTTTTCCGCTAATACAGAACTTTGGGGATTCGATTGTTGCATACTTGCTTTAGCTTGTTCGGTATTTTTATGCTGCTCTCATTCCTCTATTTAAATAATCAAAATTCTGATTTATTATCGTCAAGAACAATCATTCATCCATTTTTATAGCATTAAACGAAAGTCGCACGGTTGCAAACTAAACAGGTAAATCAAAATTGAACATCACATCGCATTAAAGCGGAAATTGGAATCCACGACTGCAGCAAGTGGAAATACAAAGCGTAAAAGAATGTCATCTGGGAACGAAAAGATATTACAATCTCAACTGAAACTCGGAACATTGGAAGAATGTATACTGTACGAGGCTGTTCATTAATTACCCGACGCCTGAAGGAGAGTTTGAAGCGCAGATTAAAACCAAGAAATTATAACTATATAATTATTGAAGTTATAAGAGAGTTGAGGGAGGAAAAGAATCGAAAGGCGTTGGGAGGGTAATTAATGAACGGCCGCTTTGGTGAAAAATTCAAATTGAAACGTTGCCGCCGCCGACGTCGCCAACGGTGAGCGACCTGCTCGATCGAACGTGACCACCGGGCCAGTCGGTGGCCAACTTCATTGAACCTGAACGCGACAGCGCTGGAGAGCCGTCGCAGGACGACGGCGCTATGCCGAAGAGCACTCTGGCGCGACCGGCAGAGTCGGCCGACGACTGCCCTGAACCAGGATGAGCATCCTTTGTCGAAGAAGAGCAAGATTCTTTGACGCCGGGCGGTGTGGCCGAGGGGGAAGCGGCGAGAGAGGCGGACGAGCCGCCCTCGAAGACGCCGACGAGCGATCGGACAATGTTCTCTTCTGAAGCGGCGACGACCGCCGCGCTCCTCGGCGGAAGGTGCTGCGCCAAGCGGCGCGTCTCCACGTTGCTGGCGATTCGGCGCACGCTGACGCTCGGCTCGCCCACACCGCTGACGCCCTTGTCGCGACTCAGTCGTTCCAACTTCTCGCGCTGATTTTGCACTTTGCCCGACTGCGCGCTGCTTCTCAAAGATCCGCCGCTGCAGACGCTCGGGTCGGACTGGAAGAGCGTGCCGGGGTCGGTCGGCGACGACTGCGACTTGGCCCGCTCTGTGCCGGCTGCCCTTCTGCGCACGTCGCCCCACCGCTTCGGCTGCGGCGTCGATCCGTTAACGCCATCGGCGGACGAAGCGTCGGCCTTCTCATCCGAACGCTGTCTGGTGAAGAATTTCTCAAAAAATTTCCGACTCGATTTCTTCAGCGGCGCCACCGGCGCGGAACTGGCCGATCCGACGCGATGAATGCGCGAATCGACGGAGCCGACGCCGGCGTGGGTCGGCGGCGCGATCACGGAATGCCTCTCGTAGGTCTCCTTGCAATATTTCACTTTGCCAGCGGCGGGCAGAATGTCCGCAAAGTGTGCGGTCGGCAGACAGGTCATGGAGCGCGGGCGGGGCAGATGCAGCGACGGCGTCTGCAAGTTGGGCTCGTGTTCGAAGGAGGACGACGGCTGCGGGCCGGCCGACTTGGGCGACGATCCTAGCTCGGCCACCGCCGAGTCGCCGCTCGAACTCTTGCTGTTTCTTCTGGGGGGTAGGCGGAAGGAGGCGGCGGCGCCCTCGTCGCCGCTGTGCGACTCCAACGACGACGAGTCGGAGGACGATTCGAGCAGCGACGAGGCGCCCGACGTCGACCCGTCGGCGGGCGCGATGGACGACGCGGAATTGCGCTGGTGCTTGTTGTTATTCGTGCGAATCAGAATGTTCTGCATGTCCCTGAGCGTGGGCGCTTCGTTCTGGTTGTGGCGCTGGTGAGCGCGGATGCGCTGTTCCACCGATTGCAGTTGACGTCGGACGGGAGGACGGCAGCTGACCGGTGGAAGATCATCCGCGGCGAGCTCGACGCAGGTCACCGGCGCAAGAAAGGACTGGGCGCACAGCTCGCCCGGAATGTCGTCGTCGTGGCCGCAGCCGACGGCCAACTTTGTCCACGGGTCGATCAGAGGCAGAGCCAAAGGCGAAGCGTCGTCGCTCGTCGACTTTGCATTGGCGGGGCAAGTACCATTGGCCTGAAAGAGCGTTTTCACTTACATTTTAATTCATGTAGTCATCAATAATATTTCTCTTTAATATTTTGTATGAATTCTTAGTGTAATCGACATTAGGAGGCATTCTTTGCGAAAAGTGCAAATTCTGGATAGATTAATGAAATTTTGACCTTTCAATGGGATTTAGTTTCGAAACATTGCGGAAAAAATGCAAAAGTGAGAGACGAATTTTGACCACTTTCAAAACGTTTCACTTAGGATGTCTTCGCTGCATCATGTTAGTTGCATTATTTCTACCTGAGAAACGTCGTCTAAGGCATCCGTCGAAAACAATTCGCCGGTTTCTCCATCACCGTCGACTGTCGAACCCGGACAAGACTTGAGAATGTTCTCCGAAGCGACTAGCAGGCCGCTGGGCGGCGGCATCTCGTCGAACTTTTGAGACACGATCACATCATCGCACACTGAAAAAGGATTAAGGTAAAACAGTTAATAACTATCAGCCAAAAATATTCAGGAAGAATGGATCAATGACGAATAGCTTATGACGACGCCAGAGTCTTTAACATATTTGGCAACTTTTTCAACGTGAATCCAGGATAATATACAGTTTTCTAGCCCACATTTAAACATTCTGCCAGCAAAATATTCGTAAAATAGCCCGATGTCCCACTGCGGATCTCCTTTATCAGTAGATGAACATAAAAAAGGCGATCGTCCACCAAAGCGAACCTGAATCAGGAGGAGCCGAATCGGCCCGTTCGCCGATGATAGTAATCGTTTCGACCGCAACAATGGGCAGATCGGCGGCATCCTGCTCGTCGAGTCCCTGCCAGGGAACCAAGTCGCCATCGACGGACTTTGGTTGGGTGTTGGCAGTGCTGTCGACAGTGAGGGTCGTTGGCAGGTGAAGATGGTTGAAAATGGCGCTATGGCGGTAGCGACTAGCGTCTAAAATGCCGTCGAACGTGCGCAGCTGTTCAATGAAGCCCTTGTTCGGGGTGATGCAGTTTCGCTTCTCCTTCACGTACTGCAACGCCTGTTCCAACGACATGTTGTACGCCTTCATAGCGTATGCAATCACCTGAAAATGATTATTTGCAGCGATCTATAACTTACTTTCATGAAGATTAAGCACTCATGAACTAAACAAGAGTGCGCATATGCTATTATATTTATTTACTTTCTTGTGTAATGTAATTTTGTCCATTCAGCAGAGATAAATGTTAACGACTAATAATAGTGATAGTTAAATAATGAAAGCGCGCTGCGATGCACTAATCTGATCATAAGGGATTTGGTTACAATCAACGACCGGGTGAGTGAAGGTGGTTTCTATTGGAAAAACAATAATTACAATAATTATTTGCAATCATTTTTGAAAACGCGTCAAGCCTCTCTATTATGCATATACATTTTGTCTACTTTATTCGATACTTGATAAGTTATAGGGACGCCATGTCTCATGCTGCTGAACCTATCGATTGTCTAAGATTCGGTTCCTCATTCGTTTTCGAATCAGTGGAAAAGGTCAAAATGAATCAATAGGCGTAAATTTTGCATTACACACATTCTTTTAATGATTGTTCTCTAATGCTGCATCCGGCTACGCCTAAGCTTATAAAGCAGTATAAAATGGTCAAATGAAGACTTTTAACGATTTAATTTTACTGTCGCAATGAAATGCACTTACCGTAGATGAAGAGCGACTGATACCCTTTTTACAATGGACTAATACGGCACATTTCATTCCTCTGAAAAAAACTCCTCGTTTAATGCAGACAGCAAAATAAAGCGAGTAAATTGCGATTCTCACTTGGCTTTGTTGATAAATTCGAAGGTTCTATTCCAGTGCTTTAACAGCTCTGTGCTCGCCTCGTCGGAAACCCTGATTTTCATGTAATTGAATTGTCCGGGAAAGAAGTTGTCCACCTCTTTCGTCACGTTCAGGATAAATCCAACACTGAAATGGACTCATTAAGAAAATTAATCAGCCATATATGAAGATAAGGGAATTTATACACAAATAGAGCCATGCATGGTTTAGGGCAATGGGAAAGCCAGAAACAGCTCGGATCCGACGAGCTGATGATTTCCTATTATTTTTTTAAAAAATTACGATTATTTCATCTTATACGACTAAAATAAGTGACGAAACGAATGGTTTTCCAATTAAATCCAAGGCGTCTCTGAGATTCATGAGGACTAAATTAGTCGAAATCTGAACTGAATAATAAAAATCTTTTCGAACATCTTTTTTTATCAACAAATAGGATTATTACCATATGTTAGACAATAATAATCAAATTAAAAACAGGCGAAGAACATCAAAAAAGAGTGAAATATAGCAACTTACTTGTTCTGCTTCAATTCATCCCAATTGGACGCATTCCACTCGGTTCCCAAGTACAGGTAGGGGAATATCTGCGAGGGTTTATCCATCTGACCAAGGATGACGAGCATCTCCTTGTCAATATACTCCTTGTAATCGGTCAAGTTCACTTCCAAGCGCTCCTCTAGTTTTTGTCGAATCTAAAAAGTATACGATGTTTTTGGGTTATTAAAACCGAACAATTTTGTAAAAATAGCAACTGTGGTAAAATTCTCTAAGCAATTTTCGGGCAGCATTTAAGGCAATAACAATGATTAAAAAGCTACGCAAGTGACCGCGGTAGTTAAACAATTGCGCGTCATATCGTATTTTTTGCGTCTTTAATCAATTTTTTTCTTTACAATTGCCAAAACTTACATCCTTGCTGGTCACATCGTCCAAATCAACGGACTGCATGATATCCTTGAGCGCCAATCTGACCATGCGTTCACCGGCCGCCCGTTCGGCCGGCTTCTCGCGGAATCTCTCCACGCTGTCTGCTTTCAGTTCGGTATCGTCAGCAAATGTGTAATGCCTGCAAGAAATGGTTCATAAGAAATTAGCATCGCATCAAGGTTTAGTCAATGCAATTGTTATTGTCAGTCAATCGCACACAATGTTTTTCAAATTACTAAAAATTTTAATAATTTCATTTTTATTCAATAAAATAGAGGCATTCCAATTATGTTACGGATGGCAGACTTCTCATAAATTCGCTGTAATAAGTGCTCAACGGTTTTGCAACGCTAATAAAGGATTAGCGTAATAACTGTTTGCTGGTATCAGAGTTATTTACTAATACAAGTTGCAGTTACAACTACGGTAATGTTAACCGATGGGCACCATGTGGTAACAATTTTTGTCCTCGAAACGACTCTCAACACTATTAAAGTATAAAGCTGAAATATTTGGTCATCTATATTCTGTTTTCTCGATTAATATTTTGTGTTATTATGTGTTCTGTTTTTGTTTTGCTGTGCTAAGATGTTAAAAAATTGACAAATGCAAAAAGCCGAGTGATGTACGGTGCCTGTTGAATGCGCATAAAAAATGCTAAGTCAACAAGTTGACAAGCGCTACTTCGGACCCATCAATATTAGCCAGTGTAACTATGAATAAACAATCTGGGAGCAGCTGCTAACCATATATTCAAAAGCAAGCTAACCAAGCAAAAAGAGCGACGCCCAAGGTTGACCTATTTATTCACCCCTCGTCTACACGCGACTGTATTCCATACACAAACACATTACAAGCGCCGGCCCGCTAAGTAATTCAAACCCACGCATCAGCGTAGAGCAACGTGGCAACACATTGTGCGCGGTCGATAATAAAAGGCATAACTGCGCAAAAACACACAATCACTCTCAGCGATGCGTGCATCTCTCCGCCATGCAAGAGCGCAATTGCTATTCATCCGAACATGTTATGCAAGAGTGGTACTTTGGTCTCGGGACATTATTCTGAAAGCTCCCAGCAAAGTACCCGAGCTGTATTTTGCGTAGACCTATTTTATGGGTATCTATTTTGCACCGAGGAAGTTCAACATCGTCGAGAGTGAAGTGGACACTTGGGGAACATGAGACCTATGCAGTTAATAGCTACCGAGGAAGTGTAATTCAAAGCCGAAAAAGAGCAAATTGTTGAATCATTTCCGTTCAAACATATGCACAGGATTGCAAACGCCTATCGAAACCTTTCAGGCTGCGTATAACCGCCCCACTCGCCTCAAAACAGACATCAGAGCTTCCCGAAGCATCATACTATCGCACAAATTCATATAATTAAGTTGACGTTATAATAAAAAAGATGAATAATAAATATTCGCAAGCATTCACGCATAGATGATTGAAGGCGTTAACTGACCATTCGCTTCTGAAAGCTTCCGGAGAAGTGATCTGTGACTCGTAATATTGCGTCCATGCATGCGTCCATCCGCCGGGAAAATATGGATGGGCTCTAGCCACCGACAACTCTTTGTGAAGACACTGGAATACCGACCTGAAAGCAACAGAATATTATTATCGTCTACCTGAGACAAACTTAAGCTATAATCTTTAAGGAATCATCTTCAAAGTGTCATTGACTTTCATTATGTATTTTTTGACTACATAAAGGTCTGTAGCGTAGCGCAGTCAAAATTTAGAGAACAATTGAACAATAATAACGATTCAAAGGAGAGAAATGCCAAAAAGGTAACATACCACATGGCCTGCACAGACACGGGCTTGAAGACGTGCTGCGAGCCGGCGGACTCGACTAGAATGCCGCCATCACCGTCGAGTTCGATGGAGGTGGACGCCCAAACGGGGAGGACCAAGCCTATAGTGGTCTGATCGCGAGCGACGTAGTCGACGCCGAGCACGGTGGCCTCGCGGTCGTCCTCCCTGCCGAGCGTCGACACGATCGCCATATAGCGCGTGTGCAGGCCCAGCACGCTCTCCAGCCGCACCGCCATCCGCAGCGTGTCCTGCGGCCGCAGCAGATGCAGCATCGCCTGCAGGTGCTGCTGGATCTCGCCTGAAACCACCCACGTCATCATCATCAGCGATTAAGTGCAATCGCTTTTTTACTCTCTATACTCGATTCAATATTAAGCTACATCACGCGGTGTTATGGCTTTAAGAACTCAATAATCAACGTGAATCAGCGCGACTTTTAACGAAATTGTCAAGGCTCAAGGAAGCCCTTACGGATTTGTTACGCGAGAGTGAAAAAAAGTAATAATCTTGGAAATCTTATGATGACAAGCTCCGCCCGCACTTTAGACCTAATCTATATCTACACGCCCAAATCTAATAAATCATTAAAAAAACTTGAAAATGCTCAGTGACACTCCACGAATGTCAATGCTGTCAGATCGCTTCCCGAGGCCTTGTCCCACATTTTTAAGTCAATTCTGTCTGCGAAGATATTATTAGAAAAATAACTCAATACGTCTGCGAAAGGTGCATTGCTAGACATGATTGATCGGCGTGTGTTTGCTCAACAAATATTTTGCCACATATAGTGTGTGCGGAGTGAGTAACGACCATCAATTATTTTCTAATTTGCACACTTCTCGCGTCGAGTCAAGAAATGGCAATTATTGCATGAGCACGATTTTTTAACTCTCCCCAGTCTTTTGGCGTATACCGTTGCGAGGCGCTAGCAAATGCTAAACGTTGTCAAAAACTTGTAAAACTACAATTAAGTGCGTTAAAAAACCTTAATTCTCAAAATCATTCGACATGATTTATCTAAGTCGTGTTATTTTGAATCGAGCTTCAAAAAACTTGGCAATCCTCTCCTAGCCCGAATCGCCGTCGGAGCTGCGCCGAAGGAGCGTATTGTCACGTCGGGCCGCAGGCGACCCCGAAAAAGGTCGTCGTCGCGGCGGTTTGTCGGTGGGGCGGCGGGCGAATAATAAGAACGGCAGGTGCCAGACAGGGGGTGGTCTTAACCCATTGCGCAACTCGGCGCCAACGCCGCCGACAAGACCATTAGTCGTTCCAAATGCGGCGATGAACTCGAGCCGCGCACGAATTCGGTCGACCGACCCGAAGCAAAACCTGACCACTAGCCGTCGCGCCGATCCCCCACTCGCCTAAAGAAGTGGGATCGGACGCCAATCCAATGGCGCGAGACCGCATTCGCCGACTAGAACTCCTAGTCCCTACTGCTAGCGAGGCGGGCGGCCGAAACTCGGCTCAGTTCAATCCTGTCGCAAGCCGAAGTCGGAGAGGGAGGAGGGTGGGGGTGGGCCCCCCCCTCCGACCAGAGGTCAGCACAAAGTAGGCTTCTCGACGTCCAACAAGCGCGCCCACTTGGCCGCAGCGCCGATCGCGTCGGCGCCGAGGGCGGCTCGCTGCACGCGAACGGCGCCCCCTCTACGCTCCAACCGTTCCACCCGACCGTCCGACGCTCGCCAAAGTCAACAACGACCGCCGTCCGTCAGCGAATCTCGCCTCCCTCACTTTCCACCCAACCTCGGCTGAGCTCAGAAGCCAACGCGACAAACAACGGCCACCGACCCGACTCGATTGTAAACGCCCGAGTGGGTCGCGATAATTCGCTTAATCCATACGGACGAAAATGGCGAAGAAGCGTTACTGATTCCGGCAGGAATAAATTGCTGCAGCTAATTTGACACCCATGCGGTTGCTGTCGTTGGGCTTTTGACATTGCATCTGGTGGTATTAATACGAGAACAGTATCAGCCATAACACGCGCGGCGTAATTAGGGGTACCTTAGCTCTTCAACTAGATCTAACTGACTGGATTATATAAATGCCTCACTATATCTTGAATTTCTCGATTATCACATTGGCAGCTTTTCCCTTTCGTGGTCATCCTTTTTTAAAGATAGAAGAGGTCCCGACAAAGATCCGCCGATATTAATCAAAATGATCAATATTCAGACATCCCGACAAATGTATTATTCAAAAAATATTATACAAAAATAACATAAATATTTTTGCATCTCATGAGAGAATCAAAGGTAAAAAATGTGGTCAAAATTGGTGAAAAGATAAGAATTATTAGGAAGCAAAATCGGCAACATTCGTGCGGGCCGGGCTAAAAAGCAAAATCGCTCACCGCCGGACGAACTGGGCGAGCGGGGCAGCATGCTCGATTCCGTCTGCGGCAATATCACGGCCGCTCCCTTGACGGCGAAATAGCATTCGCTCAGGCTGAAAGAATATTGTCAGCGTTCTTGCTCGCCGCTCAACGCAGAATAATAATGCAACGTCCAATCTACCACATCGATACATTCGAATCACGCGAACACGCGCCAATATCGCGTCAAAAGAGCAAGAAATGCGCCAATAGAAGCCGGCTAAAGAAATCATTGAGACATTCACGCGAATCAGAGGTGGAAAGATAAACGAGACAGAGGGGGTACACTATTTATGGATGAACGCGCCACAAGTAGCAATATTTGAATGAACACTCATGTAAATCAACGTTGAATCAAGTTCAACACTTTTAACGCTACTCTTGACCAATCTGTCTCAAAAACGTTGGATCATACTCCCTTCCTTCCAGCCGCCCTAGGTCGTCGTCATAATCATGGCCCTATACGGCGCGAAAAACGCCAGCCGCCGACGACCGCTCTCGTCGTAAATAATCGCCGATCGAATCCAATGACATTAGCGCCTTGTCACGAGAAACAGGCCGGCTGGACGACGGGAGAGAGTACGA
>NIUQ01003159.1:0-33681 GCA_002796945.1 Plectus sambesii
GGCCAGGACACAGTGTTACCCGTAACCTGTAGGCCCTCCCCCACCCCCAAGAATTTTCGCTCAGGTCGGACGACCCACACCCAACAGCCCATTCATGATCAAAGCCTCTCTCAAAGCTTTATCAATACTGTTTTCTGCAAAGAACGAAAACGAAGAAGCCGCGAGCGATGCTGTCACCCACAACGCAATTGGAAACTGGGAGTATAAACCATGCTTAACAGACTCAATTCTTGAATATTTATATTCACTGCGTTGAATTCGTCATATTACATAAATGCTGAAAGGAATCGAACCATGGAGTGAGTGACCAAAGTATCTTTTCTTTTCCGAATAACATCCTTTGCTTTTCAATAAACAAGTCTTCATATTATCATCTTCTTACAAAGTAATTGTGGGCAGATCCTAAATGATATGTGTTTCCCCACGTTACAAAGTTCTAAACTTTCAATTTTTCGTGCTAATAAAATCTAATTCAGATCAGATTTTGTGTCATTCTGTTCCCTGCTTCACATGCTATGTACTAATTGTAAACTTTTCAGCGAATAAAATCTTTTCTCTCATTGTCAAGTACATAAACAGCCTTTGTAACAAAACGCTGATACGTTTCTCCACAACTCCACAGATGCACCATTTTTAACCCATTAGCACTTTTGACCCCCTGTATCTATTTGCTGGGGTAACTATAGAGAAAGATTTTTCCACCATGGCTTTCTCTCTTCGGGATCTCCCCATATCCAAAATATCTCTACCCTGGCATCACTATTTTGATATGATGCACCTTTCTGAAAACCCCATAATCCTAAGCAAAATTATAACCAAGTCATATAAGCGTATGTACGGTAAGAATTGTTTTGATTTGCAGGCGTTGACTGAGAACGAGCATGGGCATTTGGTGGGCGACCGTCTGATGATGGCCGACGTTCAGTTGTTGGAAGTTCTACTGGCCATGAACGATCTGCAGCCCGAAAGCTTTGCCAGCTATCCCAAATCCAAGAAAATGCCTTAATTTGTGATAACGAGACATCTATTCAATTTGAGCATTAAATATACAGTATCGAATGACAGCGTGTTTCGATTTTTCACGATTGTTCTTCAGTGCAGCTTTTTAGGTAAACATAGCTGGTTTGACTTTAGTTCATCCATACCGCCTTTCATCTGAACAATTTTTATGCACCGCGCTGAACGCCAAGCAATTATTTTCACGTGCAAATGAAATCTTTCAAGACATCGACCTAACGCACTGCAGAACAAAAAGACATCCGATAGACCGGCGCCTTATAATTAACTGAAAGACATGAAGCCTTAGACAATAGGCCGGCAGCTAATAGATCTAGTACAGATAGCGCAACTCTCATGATCCATCTAAAGATTTTGATTTCCGTATTCCCGTCGCTATGGCCACGATATGTATAGTTAGCTGTTATTGCAGAGTTTTCAATCTAATAATTAAATCTGGGGAATGCGTGGACGGTAACCATGGCAAACGGCAAACATTTTGCAAACTAACATTTAAGTCGCTCAGCAGCCTGTCAACTTCATTTGAAGATTGTTTGTGTAGCAAGCAGTGTCGTTTCGGCTGAAAATCAGTAAGATAACTAAAGTCGACTAGATAAAATTTTTTTATTTCTGACTTAATAAATAAATTTGCGCACGCTTCTTTACTTCAGTGAGTTGCTTGAGGAAAAAGTTTTACCAATTTTTGCTTCACGAAATTGCTTTGGCAAGATTTTACCAACTTTATTTCAGTGAAAAAGTTAGCACAATTTTTCCCATAGGAATTTGGTGAAGTAAACTTGGCTAAATTTTTTTTCCTAAATCAACTCACTGCAGTAAAGAAGCGTGTGCAAATCTGTTTATCGCGTCAAAAATTAAAACTTTCATCAAATCTACTTTAAGTGATTTTACCAACTTTCAGCCGAAAAACAACACTGGTAGCAATCTCTAAAAGATGGCTGCGACTAAAAAATCGTCAACTCCAGTCTGTGAACTACCTGGATTTATACCTGAACGTGAATCGGAATATTTTGCTGGCAATAATGAACAAACATTTCCTGGAATATCTCTGACAATGGTGAAAATTGATGAAGTAACCGACGAATCTCCAAATCGCAACATCAGAAATTCGTTGTCAAAGCTATTTTCAGGATCCATAAATTATGACAGAGACAATATGAAAGAAATTTTAAATCCTCAAAAGTATCCAAAAATTAACTTAGCAGCTAAACTTGTGGTGTTCATTGGCTTCAGCGTTTTAACAAGCATACTGACATCTTACCTGATTACTACGTCCATGTTGAATGCTGCAAAACCAGTCGTACCTCCAAATCTTACCGAAATTGAACGGGCTAAGATCAGAGAAGAAGCTCTTGTCGAAAGTCTTGTCAACTTTGATGCATATGGACTCTTGAAGGATGATCCAACTAATGAAACGTTGATGCAAGAATCTCGGAATATCATAATCAAGGCTATGAATATGACCAAGAAAATTAACAGACTCTTAAAAATGCAACAAGCCCAAGCAAATGGTACAGCCAACAAAGGTAAGGATCCTTGTTTGCATTTGCAAGGCATCAGTTCTTATCTTAACTCAGCTAATTAATATGCTTTCTATTTGTATGGAAAAACAATTTAGATACTATACTACTTGGTGATAGACTATGAATATTCCATTAATAATACCACAACGCTCTATTAAACCGTGTGCAGTCATACAGTTTTCAGCTAAAGTTGATAAATTGCTAGGCGACAGAAAAGGAATATGAAATGTTTGCCATAGTAACGTTTGCTGAACCGTCTAGATGTGTTTATATGGTTGCTAACTTTGCACTAACAGCATATTAACAAATTATCCATATTTTAATCTTAGCAACAGGAAAAAGGAATCTAAACCAGTGGATGGATCACGAGCCCTCTACAATCTATAGGGTGTTTCAAAAGTTTGTATACACGTTTGATAGCAAATAACTCTGGTAGTACGCAACCAAATTCAGTGTGGTTTATTGCATCTTGTAGAGCTCTCTTTAATTTATATTTTCTCTATTTAATTATCAAAATTTGATCAGAATAACTTCTTTTATGAACTTTAAACGGTAATGCACAAATTTAAGGCAGTGCGCGTTTCTCGCGCATTTTCATCATTAGCAGATCTTTGGTTAATCGTCAACCATCTTGCATGCCTTTTTGATACAATTCCAAAATTGTTTAAAGATGAAACAACAATTATTCACTGGCCCCATTTCATTCTCATGTGTGAAAGAAAAGGTGACTGTTAAATCTGCGAGTAAAGATGTGAATTCGTGTTTTATCGTTTAAAGTTCATGAAAGAGGTTATTCTGATCAAATTTTGATGATTAAAAAAATTAAAGTTAACGAGAGCTCTAAAAGATGCAATAAACCGCATTGAATTTGACTGCGTACTACCCGAGTTCGATCATGCGGGCGGTGTTCGCGAATCGGCACGGTGCCCAGTACGACGTCAACCAGTTTATCACTGACCTCATGTTCGCTGACGACGGCGCCGTTTTCGCCGACACTGACGCGGAGGCGACTGACACCCTCTACAACATCGCTCGAATCGCGCAGTCGTATGGGTTAAAGATCAACGCGGAAAAAACTAAAGCTCTGACGACCGATGGCTCGCCGGCGCATGTCCATCTCAACGGAGGCCAGATCGAGCAAGTTCGCGAATTCAAGTACCTCGGCTCGCTTGTGCAGGAAAAGAAGACAGCATCGTCGGTTGAAGTGTACAGCCGGATCGCACAGGCGACGGCGGCTTTCGCATCGTTGAAGTGGTGCGTCTGGAAGAAACCGAATATCAGCGCCAAAATGAAGATTTGTCTCTTTCGGTCGTTAGTCCTGCCGATCTTATTATATGGATCGGAAACGTGGACTCTACTAAAGGCAGACGCATCCAAGCTTGAAGTATTCCAGATGCGATGTCTTAGACAGATTCTACGTGTCTCAATTTGTGATCGAGTCCGAAACGAGGTCATTCGAGACCGATGCGATAAGCAGCCACCGATCAAAGAACAAATTCAGCAGCGACACCTTCGATGGTTCGGACACGTCTGTCGGATGAACGACCATCGCCTCCCGCGACGGCTCCTCTGGCGCCAGCGACCACCCGAATGGAAGATCCAACGAGCAGCGCCCAAGAAGACATGGCTGAAATGCGTCGAAGAGGATCTGAGACCTCAAAGATTATCCCCCGAAGGGGCCAAAAAAATTGCAGCTGATCGACAAGGGTGGAAGAATATCGTGAACGGAGTACTAGATCCTGTGGCACCGACAGCAGCGTATTGGCTACGGGGGCGCTCGCCCCCAAATAGTCAAGCGCCGGCTACGGAAAAATGATGATGAAACTACCCGAGTTGATTGCCATCAAACGTGTATACTAACTTGTGAACACCCTGTATGTACCAGGTCTATTAGAATGATCATAATTTTTCAAAATATTATACAAACTGTTTTGAAATTCCATATAAGAATTTGCTCTATTAGAAGCAATTAAGATCCGATTTTTCTAAGCATCGAGTTTTTTGTTCAGGGCCTTGGCACAATTGGCAAAAAGTTTTCGGATTTCGCTGAAATTTTGCATGCAAGGATGTTTTAAGGTAGAACTACCGAAAATAATGTCGGAATTTTTTACAAAAGTTTTCGCTTCGAGATACGGCGGGAAATTAAAATTTGTTTGCTAATAACGCATGATTAGTCAAAATCAATGTTTTCATATATCAATCGATTGGAAATGATGAGACAAATCTGAATACGTTTTCAAATTAAAAATCGGTGCAGAACCTGCAAAGTTATGCAATGGAGAAAATTCGAATTTCAAAACTTCTCAGATTTTTTTAATTTTTCGGTTAAAACTTGTTCACTATTCCTAAGTAAAAGTTACCCTAGGATTATAGCCCTGACTCTGGGCTATCCAACGGTGCCATAAAAATTGGTAAAGTCGCGCACACACGTGTCGCAAACTGAGCCCGAAGGTGATGAATGCCAAATTTACCAAAAAAAGGGGTACAGGGAAATTTGGCAGAACGCAACGGAAATCAAAGTTTCTATATATCATTCGACGGGGAATGACTAGGGTAATCTGGGGATGTACGGAGATTTGAAATTGGTGTAGAAGCTGAAAAGTTATGCAAAAAACAAAATATCGCGTTTTTTGCATTTTTCAGGTTTTTTAACTTTTTGGTTTTTCGATTTTTTCGGTCAAAACTTGTTCACTATTCCTAAGCAAAAGTTACCCTAGGATTGAAGCCCGAACTCTAGGCTATCCAACGGTATCATAAAAAGTATCAAACTCGCGCACACAAAGGTCGCAAATTGAGTCCGAAGTAACCTCTACTTCGAGCCTTTGCTTTCTTGGTTAAAATCGTTTCACTCAGCTCGAGTACAGTAACTCTAGTTTCAGAGCATGTGTTGTCGGCATACCCAATAATTAATCCCTGAATGATGGGTTATCCAACGGTACCATAGATAGTTTCAGACTCGATTATGTACGGGTCGCAAATTTGGTCAAAAGTTACACATCTTTCGAGGTTTCCCGAAGTTGAGAAGGCGGCTGCGTGAACAGCAACCATAATGCTTTAATGAATCGGAAAGTGATACAAGTTCCTCCATCGATGGACAGCATTAAACGTTAGCTATCGATGGCGGTCCGACGGCATTGGAGAGCCCATTATTCGATGATTAATCACTAGATAGCCAATAGCATATGTTTCAAAAACAGAGTAGCTGTAAGCGAACAAACTAAAACGATTTTACCTGAAAACGACAGTGCTTCAAAAGTTTGGTTACTTCGGGCTCAATTTGCGCCACGTGTGTGCGCGACTTTGCAAACTTTCATGATACCGTTGGATAGCCCAGAGTTCGGGCTTCAATCCTAGGGTAACTTTTGCTTAGGAATAGTGAACAAGTTTTGACCGAAAAATTCGAAAAATCTAAGAAGTTCTGAAATTCGAATTTTCTCCATTGCATAACTTTGCAGGTTCTGCACCGATTTTTAATTTGAAAACGTATTCAGATTTGTCTCATCATTTCCAATCGATTGATATATGAAAACATTGATTTTGACTAATCATGCGTTATTAGCAAACAAATTTAAATTTCCCGCCGTATCTCGAAGCGAAAACTTTTGTAATAAAATCCGACACTATTTTCGTTAGTTTCACCTTAAAACATCCTTGCATGCAAAATTTCAGCGAAATCCGAAAACTTTTTGCCAATTGTGCCAAAAGAAACTCGGTGCTTAGAAAAATCGGATCTTAATCGTTTGATGCTTACTACGAACTTGACCTGCACTGGATCACTCTGTAAAAACAGACTAATTAATTTTCAGGAAACTTTGACAATTTGCCGGTGAGTCCCTTTCTAAATGGCGATTTAATATTAAGTTTTGATCAAGCCGAATTTATTCTAACCATCTTGCAAGAGAACGAACGGAAAAATGAAACAGAACAGAAAAATGAAGAAAATTTTCATAAAATCAACAAGAGAGGCATCAGCACCGAAGGAGCAATTCCTATATTTCTTCTTGAGGATCCAATTATTTATGAATGTAACAAATTTCAACTGACAGTGGACGATGAAAAACAAGTTGATAATGCCTTCCGCGATATCACTTTGAAAACAACCTTAAAGTTTATTCGTTACGTTCCGGGTCAAACACGCAGCCCCAATCTGATATTAAAGGAAGACACAAACTGCCCTCCTAGGCTAAAAGGATGGGTAGATTCAGCGACACTTGGCATGTTGGCAAAGAACGGAAAAGCATATGCCAACATATGTACGAACTCTTGGAAACAGGGAACAATAATTCATGAAGTTTTACATACCCTTGGAATGCTGCATGAGCAACAAAGACCTGATCGAGATGAATTCATTGAGTTAACTGATGAGGAACAGAAAGATGTAGACCAAAACGCAATTTGCGATATCATTCCAGCATTTGCACCCTGCTACACGTACGAAACAAAGTACAATTATCAATCCGTAATGCATTATGACTTTCTGACACCGAGAAAAGAAAAGAACTATAACGGGACAGTGGGTGGAAACAGCACGACTCGATCTGACGCGCAATCACTCTATCGTGCATATAGAGAAAAAGAATTTAATGAATGCGATTTCCCAGCTTTCAATCCTTGTCATCGAATGGCCATATGTAAGGACACTCAAGATGATCCACCAACATGTTCCTGCACGAAGGGATTTATTGGAAATGGTTACGATCTAAGAGAGCCCTATAAGCCATTAGATTCCACGCTGATACTGCATGAGTATTATCCAATAGTATCAACTGGTTGCGTTGAAGATCTTTGCAAAACCAGCTTAGCTCCACCAAAATGTGACCCTATATCTGAAGTTTGCAAATATGAGGGAACTGGAGAACCACGGTGTGAATGCGCACCATATTATAGATGGCAGGAGGGAGTCACAATTGATGGAGCGACGGGAAAAGGAAGCTGTGTACCAGATCTCAATAAGATTGATGCTCTCATGGAAACTACAAAACTCAGAATTGATTTAATTCCAAAATGTGAGAAACCTTGGTATTTGGGTCCAGGTGGAAATTGTTTTCAATTTTTTTCGGCTACAGCTGACAGGCCCACTGCGTCCCAAAGGTGTGAGGAGAAAGGTGGGTACTTACCAAGAGTCGAAGATGAAACGCTTAGCACATGGTTGTTTGGCTTGAATGGGCAGCAGTGGATAGGCCTGGTTAAGTCCTGCTATCCAAACTGCGTATCTTTGGGGGGCGGCGGCGGTTTATTTAATGGGCGGCGGCGGCGGTCAACAAATGCTAAAGATTGGAAGTGGACGAGTGGTAGTGATGATTACGATCCAGGCAAAAGCTTGTGGAGACCAGGTGAACCTAACAATATGGATAGCGAAGTGTGTGTAGAACTCGTGCCTGACCAGGAAGGAAAGTGGTGGAATAATGAAGAATGTAAAGAAAAGCGTCACTATGCTTGCGAGCGACCACCAAATAAGTATCCTATATATTAAGCCAGCACCGTCTGCCTGTCTGCGTGTGGACACCCCACGTTTTCGGTAGACCGTTAGCAATCCCCGTTCAAACCATGATTGTGTATGCCAAGGGTACTGCATCCGACCCATGCCAATTCCTTCCCCCTTATACTATATACATATCTAGAGCGAAAACGTGTGCGGAATGGCTTAATATGAGTTTTGAAGCTAATCTCTCTTTAACTAAGTAAGTGTCACATGAAAGAATTTAATGGCTTCATTCAAAACAGTATCCCCAGAAACCTTTTGCATTGAAATTTTACAATGGAAAACTTCTGTTTCCTTGAAAACAATCAACGTTCGAAACCCGTCGCAAATGTGTTGTAATGTGACTGAGGGTAAGCAAAAACCGCGCGTGCATATATTGAGAAAGTATAATTTTGGATCGGCGCCACCAATCAATAGATATAGTCGCGAGCGATCAAAGAACATTCTAAATTCTTTGGGAAACTTTCCCACGGTCAATGCAAAATAAATGTTTGAGCAAAGTCTTTTTTTAAAATTCCCATCGAACTGCCTTTCGATGAATATAGCGTCAAATTCTTTTGCATTTATAAATATAAAAGACCAGCGGCACCAGACAACAGGAACCCAAAATTTGCTTGCGGATTCCGCACCGCTGAGCGGTACGGGTGACGCATTCTAGTAGGGGTAGCGTGCGAAAACTCAAACGGATAGCGCAGGGCTCTCCGCTAGTTAACAGGTAAAGGCGCCCCGAGCGCTTGATTGGGGGCCACATCAACAACAGTTTTTGCACAGTTGTAGATGTGGACGCATTTGGTTGCATTCAGTGCATTTTATTGACTGCATGCTATTGACTGAGTGTTCAACATGATTTTTGCCATTGCAGATATTGTTGCTTAGGATTGTATTTTGGGTGTCGTTCGTGCTCTATGGATTGCGCGTATTTCATACAGTTTCTTCACTGAGATTTGAGTTTGTATGGTGGTGTCGTATATTGTTTAACTGTGATAACTGTATTATGACTGTTAGGTCCTCTCCTCTAAGACGTCTGTTGCAGCGTCAAATAGGATAATAAACATCTATGAGTCAGTTGGGAGACGCGTTATATTTTGACTGATCGCTCTTTACAATAACGCAGATAGCTACCCTGTTGAGCTGCTTAGTTTGGATTTGAATGTCTGGCTGAGAAGCTCACACTCGCACTTTTACTGAATGTTGCAATAAATTAAATAATCGATTTGGAGTACCTGCATCCTAAAGCAATGACACAGCAACGTCTATTGTATTATAACCTAAGAAATGGCCACGGATTGTGGCAGGTGGTTTTGTGACGTCACTTTCAACTAAAAAGCAGCCCAAGCCTAAGCAGAGGAGCCTCTAAAATCATGAATGGGCTGTTGGGTGTGGGTCGTCCGACCTGAGCGAAAATTCTTGGGGGTGGGGGAGGGCCTACAGGTTACGGGTAACACTGTGTCCTGGCCAATCGCTTGGTTGATGCAGCGCTCCAATTTGGCAGCTGGAGAGAAAGTTGTAAATGAGACGGTGGTGGATGAGGGATTTTGCGTCATCCGTGGATGTGGTAGAATACTGATCATTATATGCTGGGATAGTGTGTGGGCACAGCTTGTGATCTCGGCTTTATACATCCTTTGCCCTATGACTTCTAGAACCTTCTATAGGTTTCTAGAAAGAAATTAAAATTTTCTATTACATAGTGTGTTTTTTTTGTTGGCCAGTGCTTGAACCCGGTGTGTTGACCATGTTGGTTTGGATTTGAGTGCGCTGTTTGACTCGTCGAACGAGTTTGCCAATCACTGCAGGCTTCATAAAAGATGATGAAGCGTTATTTGGTTGGGATTCGCGTTGTCACTACTGTCTCCGCCAATGACACATAGTCTGTTGTCTATGATAGAGATGTGCATATTAGCGATCTCCATTCTTCGTTTGACGCGATAAACGTTTTATGAATGTACTACTTTGTTGGTTATTACAATGCATAGCACAATCAGCTGAGACCACATTCATTGCATTAGATTGTATTGGTACGCCAGCACCTTGCTTCATAATTACTACGAATATCAGTAACATGAAAACGCCAATATTAAGCAGGAAATTTTTGTCAAGCCCAAATGCAATAGTGAAAAACGAACCTCAGACGCTGGGGGATGGAGGAAATGACATTTCCTAGACGGCTGTCTTTCTGCTAGCCGCCTGGGGCTAATTTCATAAAACTGTTGAGCTGTTGAGAATTGAGAATTGAGGAATTGAGGCGCACGCCGATTGGTCAGTTTTGAATTTCAGCCAATCGACGTGCGCCTCAATTCCTCAATTCTCAATTCTCAACAGCTCAACAGTTTTATGAAATTGGCCCCTGACGGTGTCAACCTCTGCTTAATGCACACTCAAGCAAGGATTAATTACAGCAGAGGTTGACACCGTCAGGCGGCTAGCAGAAAGACAGCCGTCTAGGAAATGTCATTTCCTCCATCCCCCCAGTGTCATAGGTTGGTTTTTCACTATGGCAGCAGCATATCAACTTTGCTGTAATTAATCCTTGCTTGAGTGTGGAACAAGCAAAGTTAATATCCTGTTGCCATAGTGAAAAACAAACCTAGGACGCTGAGGGGGGGGGGGGGGGGGGGGGAGGAAATGAAGTTGATATGAAGTTGATATGCGGTTGCCATAGCGATTAGCAAATCAACATCTATTTCTGTTTCAAGCGATTCAGCTTTGTTTCTGGTTCAAAAGTATTTACTGCAATTCTGTCAGTGACGGGCGGCATCTGATTACACGATATTTGTTGAATCGTTCCATAAGTTGGTTGGCCTGTTTCAGCGACCTTGTCACTTTGGCATTTCAGTGAGAAACTTTGATTGTTTGACTTAACTTAGCAATCATTTAGCTAAATAAATTCCAAAACTTTATGCATTGCATCGAGACCGGTATCAACGGTATTGGTATTTTTGACTACTTTTACTTTAGATTGCTCTAGCATTGCTCACAATCATCGTGTTCTCAAAATTAATTAGAATCTGTAAATAATTAGAAAAACAAAGTAAATAATTGAGCTAGTCATTTTTGACTACTTTTCTGCTTAGAGATGAAAAGATTCATCGCAGCTTTATTAAATATTTTTGCATACTTAAAAGAGAGATTATGGCCACTGACAGCCGTGAAGTTGACCTTGTTCTCAATAAATTCATGTGGTATTTAGTCACATTTTAACAAGGACAAAATATCACAGCGTTCTTGCTATGTTTTTAAAGAGAATTAAAGCCGTACTTAAAAGGGGCTTCAGTAATACGTACATTTATAATTCAAGGTTCATCACAATATAAATTATAGCTATGGGAGGTGTTGTGAGTGGTATCCTGCAAATGATGGGACTGGGAGGAAAATTCGAAGTGAACCCAAATATAGTGGCCGAAACGGCGATCGATGTGCCGATCGATGTGAAAGCTACCGCTGATGTGGATGTTTTGATTGATATTTTGGCCAGCATTACTCTCGCACTAACGCTGACTGCTGTGCTACTTTGCTGCTGTATGTGCAAATGTTGCAATCGAATGATGTGCACTAATAACTGCAACAAAGGTAAATTGACGAATTATATATACCATTTTTCAGTCAAACTGGACACTCTTTCAAGCAAATGGTCAAAAAAGTGTCCAATTTGACTGAAAAATGGTATATTTCGAAATTTGAAACGCGGATCGGCATACATTTTCGTAACTGAGCGCTTCCCTTTCTCAGTAAGTCCCTTGAGTCGATTTCTAAATGTTATTAACGCGCTCATCACAGACAGAGTCGCAAGTAAAAATAGGAACTACGATATTTATAGCCCGATCCGTCAAATTATATCTTTGTCACACACTGCGAGTGTTGTGCGTAGCTCTCGTTTCGGTGTATCATATTGTGCGCAGATTCAGATTGTCTATGCGCGCTTGTATAGTACTATTTTAACCGACCAGGCGCAGGATCGTGCCAAATAATGAATTATAGCCGAGGAAATATAAGAACGGCTTACATGTTTGTTTAATTCAATATTCATGTGCATATATATGGTAGTCGATATTACAGTGGGTATAGCTGATTATAAGTAGTAAGCGAGGGGGAAGGAAAGGGCGTACACCTCTGAGGCGCTGACCGATGTCCACCTGCGTACATTACTCAGATATCACTCAATTGATAATTGCGCAGAGCACTTTAAAGGTGTAAAATACTTGAAGTTGCTTCAAAAAAATCTTCATACTTGGATATCAAGCTATAAAAATCTACATTTTGCTATAATTTTTAAAAGTTGCTCTCTAGGTGTGCCGTTGAGTGAAGGTACAAGTGACATCATTGGTATTGGTCAAAAAGAAAAAGGATCATGGGGTTTTGGACTACAGCTGAAAAATTCTTCAGAAAGAAGGTATCGATACGCTTTGTAAGCCGCACATGAATATGATAATATCTTAAACAACCTATTTGCTAAAACTCAAATTATAAGAAACTTCGCTAAAATATGCATTTCATAGCCGCATGTGTGCACATAAAATTTTAATGTACAGGGTGATCAAGCTATTTCTACAACATTTTAAATTGATGCCATCTAGCCTAGAGTGGTCCAATTTGCTCGATCTTGAGCTTATTCGATAGCCCAGCGTTTCGAGTTTTGTTTGGCACAGTTTTAGAGGAAATAAATTAGGGGTACCCCCCTTAAAAATCATTTATCCTGAAATCCTTCTTTTTGACCTCCATACGCAGAGAAAGGCAAGTTTTTGGCATAGTGAGAAACAAAAAATGTTGTCAACGCCCATAAGCCAATTTTCAGTAGGGGAAAACATAAAGGTACTCCCTTTTTCGAAATTTCGAAAAAATGTTTTGTTCCAGAAATGAGAAAGCATCGAATTGTGATGCAAAAAAACCTGTGTAAGTTGTGTAACCTGCGCTTTGAGAAAGAGAAGACAGTTAGCTAAAAAAAATAAGGAATCAAAGCCACAAAAACTACAATTTTACAGACAAAATCATTCCTCTGTCTCGCTGATGGTTACAAGCGAAGAGAGCGGTAAATGAAGTGTAAAAACTGCCTCAAAACTTTTCTCACATCTCGATTCCATAGTCCACCTCCAGGCAGATTTTTTGAGGCATTTTTTGTCTTCAAACTTTTTTTTAGCATCACAATTCGATGCTTTCTCATTTCTGGAACAAAAAATGTTTTTTCGAAATTTCGAAAAAGGGGGTACCGTTATGTTTTCCCCTACTGAAAATTGGCTTATGGGCGTTGACAACATTTTTTTGTTTCTCACTATGCCAAAAACTTGCCTTTCTCTGCGTATGGAGGTCAAAAAGAAGGATTTCAGGATAAATGATTTTTAAGGGGGGTAACCCTAATTTATTTCCTCTAAAACTGTGCCAAACAAAACTTGAAACGCTGGGCTATCGAATGAGCTCAAGATCGAACTAATCGGACCACTCTGGGCTAGATGGCATCAATTTAAAATGTGGTAGAAATAGTTTGATCACCCTGTATTTGCTTGTCTCAGTGAAAAGTTAGAGGAGGTGACTGGTTCTTTCTGGGACACTTGGCAGTGAAAAGAAAAGAAATACAGTCAAAACCGGATAAGTGCACATCGACCCGGCACGGAAAATTTGTGCACTTATCCGGTTTTTACTTATATGCACTAATTTTGGCTCAATTTTTGCTCCAATCCTTGAAATAGACAGATTTGATTAGTTATATAGCATTTCCACTTAATAAGGACCCTTTCCAAAGTAAAGAGAACTTTTTCTAATCAAAAAGAACACTTTTCGTTGGAAACTTACTCGAAAAATGTCCTTTTTGACATGGAAAGTGACCTTGATACAGTGGAAATGGTATAGGAAAAACTCGTTGTCACTAAAGAGAGCTTCGAGATAAACGAGGTTGAGAGGCGCTTTGATTGACATTGGCATTGTTTCGATGCACTATACATCGTATGCGCAGATATTTGAGTGACATTTGGGTTGGGTCACGCCCATGTGCACTTATCCGGTCAAGATTCAATACAAAAAGTGCACTTACCGGGTTTTCTCGAAATTACGCCCCCCCCCCAAAATTACGCCCCGGGGGGCGTAAATTTGAAAGCCTTCTCGATATTTCGCCCCGGGGCGTAATTTCGGAGTTAAAAGTATTCGTTCGACAGCGCAAAACAGTACCGTCTGTGCAGTTTTT
The DNA here is from genome assembly GCA_002796945.1 of Plectus sambesii. Lineage (NCBI taxonomy): Eukaryota > Metazoa > Nematoda > Chromadorea > Plectida > Plectidae > Plectus > Plectus sambesii. The sequence continues at coordinate 14,192 of NIUQ01003159.1, forward strand.
TCTCGGAATTGCCCCGTTGCTATATCAATAAATATGTGAGCAATACTGCATTTTATTGCGAATTAGCGTAAATATGGTCAATTTTAGCTGCTCCAGNAGGTTGCCTAACTTCATGAAAATAGTAGCTGACGGTAGTATTACAACAATACTAAGTGTCACTACGTTTCGAGGCATTTCGCCAAAATTGGCCCCGGGGCGTAATTTTGAATTTCACGTTGCCACCCAAAAGCACGTTTTTTTCGTCATCGCCCCGGGGCGTAATCTTGATAAAACCCGGTATCCGGTTTGTGCACTTATGCGGTGTGCACTTCTCCGGTTTTAGATCATGTACAAAACATAGTACAAACTTTCGGGGCATGGAAAATTTGTGCACTTACCCGGTTCGACTGTAATTCAAAGTGATGCCGAAACGCTCAAAGCTAGCCAATCGAGGCGCGGTCGGTGGCAAAGAAAATCCTAACATATGCTCTTTTGAACGGCTTTTATTTCAAGTAAATAGCTTTCAAAGCAATAAAATTACAAGAATTCAAAATTGCTCAGATTAGCTGGGACATCCTGTACTATAATGCCAGGTTGCTTTGCAGTTTTGACAGTGTCTTATGGAGTACGATCAATCTCTTAAAGGATGGTTGCATCATAAAGCCAGTAAAGATATCTCATAGTGATAGTGTATTTCAGAGTACAACATGGTCGGAAGAGAGTGGTACTAATCGCAGTCATATGCATCATAGTAGTGGCGATTATAACTACGACAGTAATCGTCATTTGCCTTCTCTCAAAGCTGGGTTAGTACTTGATTTGACGATTTGATTTTCCCTCCTTTAGATACTGAAATGGTCATAAAAGTTTTATGAACTGATTATGACCTTTACAGCCATTTTCAATTAGGAAAATGCCTTCTACGGCAAACGATAGTTTTAATTACTTGAATAAAGAAGAAAAGTCTATCAGAAGAGTTTAGAAATTTTGCCAGGGTTTATCGCTAAACTATGGGGTTATTCCTATCTCCATGTGGTTATTCTAATTATTGTGGTAAACCAGCTTTCTTTTCTTTGTACGAGGGTTGTGATGCCTCAGAAAATTGCTAATTATTACTATCGCCTTGAGTGAGAATAACGTGCACGAGAACCGTCACTAAATGATCTATTTTCCTTTATTACAATAATATTTCATGCAACTTTCAGCCGCAATGAACGCCGCAATTACAGCTGGTCTCCAAAGTATAACGGTTCCTACTACTACGCATATTACAAAATGTGAGAAACCTTGATCTTTGGGTCCAAATGGGAATTGTTTTCAATTTTTTTTGGATACTGTTGACTGGCCCACTGCGTCCCATAGGTGCGAAGAGAAAGGTGGCCACTTACCAAGAGTCGAAGATGAAACGCTTAACACATGGTTGTTTGGCTTGATTGGGCAGCAGTGGATTGGCCTGCGTCAGTCTTGCTATCCACACTGCGTATCATTGAGGGGCGGCGGTTTTTAGGGTTGGAGCCGGTCATTGAGTGGGGCCGGTCTACAAATGCTAAAGATTGGATGTGGACGAGTGGTAGTGATGATTACGATCCAGGCAAAAGCTTGTGGAGATCAGATGAACCAAATAATATAAATGACGAATCGTGTGTAGAACTCTCGTAAACTTGACAAACCTGACCAGTTAAGAAAGTGGGATAATAAAGAATGTACAGCAGTGCGTCGCTATGCTTGTGAGAGAACACCAGATAAGTATTAGTGGGTACAGGCGCCCCCGAGCGCTTGATTGGGGGCCACATCGACAACAGTTTTTGCACAGTTGTCAAGGAAGGAATTTAGCTTGCATATACTTCAACTTAATTCATTAAGAATATTGTCGCCGCAAACTTCTGTGGCACCTGAAAGACCCGTGCCGGTTCCGTTTAAGTTCAGGAAATTATATTAAAGAGTACAGGTTTAATGCAGAACCTAAAACGGAATCACATCTGTTCAGGTGCCACAGAAGTTTACGGCGACAATATCTTTCCCAACTTCATTCGACATTCGAGATAAAAATTTTCTAAGCATGGGATTAGTTCTAACACATGCTGCAAAGCGTTTCTGGTTTGGCTTAAAACTGTCACTTTCGGCTGTTTAGTCGGATAATGCCGATAATGGAGTTGAAGTTTTAAAAAATTTCTTGGTGAAACATTGCAGAAATTCCAAACTAAGTGTGGTCTCTAAACAATGTTTCCATTTAGCTTTGGATGAGATATGTTTAGCAAAATTTGTAAGTCTGCGCATCTTTGCAGTTTAATACTGAGATAAAAAGTATTCTAAAAAATAATAGATGGAATTTTTCACTTGCCATTTTCGGCTTATTAGAAAAACCTATTTCAGTTGCTCTTACCCAGAGTTACACTATGATTACTAGCCTATGAACGGGCGTCCCAAAAGTGCCATAAAAGTTGTCAAATTCGTGAAAAAATAGCTCTCAAATTTTGCGTAAAGTTGATCGGTATGATATTTGCGACTGATCGCTTTGCTTTTCGAAAGGAGTTCCGTAGATAATAGTAAACGTTTGTGAACATCTGAAATGAAAAATCATTTGTTTTCTCTCGACTAGAACAGAAGTGTGGCTGCCGCGCATTATGTACGGCAGGAATTTAGTAAAAAGTAGAATTTTAAGCTCTTTTAAAGCAACTGAATTGAAAGCCCACGTCACTGTCACTGCTCTCTGATTTTTAGCCGCTGACCCCGTAGCTCAATTGTTCGTCGACGCTGAACAAGGAGATGCTGAAGCCCAATTTCGACTTGGATCTCTGTTTTTGAGTGGACATGGTGTTGCGCAATCAGATGAAGAAGCTGTCAAATGGTACAGAAAATCAGCAGAACAAGGAAATGCAGCTGCACAACAATATCTTGAAGTAATGGATGATAATCGGCTAGGCGTAGCTCAATCAGTTGAAGAAGGTGCCAAATGGCATAGAAAAGCAGAAGAGGGATTCAGAACAGAACAGTAGCGGAGTTTAATCTCAAAGCGATTTTCACGAAATGACAGCGTCCTACCAAATAGAATGAAATCGATAAATTGAAGCCTCGACGTTAATTTCATTTTTCCTGTTTGAGGATGGCTGAGAGTATAACACCGTTTGTCGTTTAATAAATATTAATAATTAATGAGTACAAATAATATGATTACCCTTCACAGCACTGTGCAATCTGTTTAATGCCGTGTAACAAATGTAGTCAACGTATGTTTTACAACGTTGTAGCGGGAGAAGGGAACAATGCAAGTTGCGTTCACTGTTGAAAATCGAAGATAACTGATAACTGCAACGCCGTGTTACAAATCTAATAGCGTAAAAACTTGCGGGCAAGTCGACTATTCTCAAACATTGCCATATATGTAACATAATTCAGTACTGAAAACTAGCACATCGTGCACCTCTTCGCAACTGTACCCAAGTGATAATCCTGGGTCTGAACAGAGGACCAAACGGAGAGAGCCAGTGAGATGAACTGAGTGAAAAGGAGGCATAAACGATCACTTAAGTTAAATTTACTTACCAGTAATGCCGATGCTGTACATATAGAGATGAGCAGTCAAATTTTGAAAAGCAGCAAATAGTCACAAATGTTACACCAAACGATAGCTAATATCGAGATGAATGCAACTGCATGCTTCGTTTTTCATTAAATCATCAGATATATTTTTAATTCATCGAAATTGAGAATGCACCATTACACGTGGAGCAAACGCAAATGTGGTCTTCAGCATAGTCAGGCTAATTGCAGAGAGGTACGCGACACAAATCCTAACACCAGTGGGGGCAGTGTAGCATTTTCTTGTATTTTTATCATACAAAATTTACCATCTTGCCCTAATCTGGCGTCCGTGTGTAGAAAATTTTGCGGAGGAGCTAAATTTCCCTACTGTTGTTTGGTGCTTGTTCTGCGTACCTCTCTGCCATTAGCCCGACTATCTTCAGCCGTGACCGCAACTTACAACCCATCCATTTCAAACTGTTGCCTGATTGCGCTAAGTGCAGTAAATGATTTCAATGCTCACCGTGTACGTTGGCTGCGACGCACACGGTGAGTGTTCAAATCATTTACTGAACTTAGTACTCGTCAAGGGAATGATTAAGATTGGTGGGGTGTAAGTTCCGGTCACCCACCGGATTACTCGCAGATCATGATTGCAAAGTAACTTAATTCGAATTTATGTCAGGACGGACAACCGTAGTCAAAAGTCATTAGAGTTTTCGCTGCGAGACTCAGTGAGGAGCAAATCCGTTTGAAAGTTTGCTTAATATTTGCATAAGAGCAAATTTCGTGGCCATGCATGTTACGTCGGGATAAATCGAGCGATCTACCGTCGATGCACCTCATTCCGGTCGGAACCTCATTCCGGTCACTTTGATAAGGAAACGACAGGGTATGATACCCGTAACCTGTTATAATGTGTTATGGGAATGGTTTAACTGGTATACGGTAACTTAATATGTTATGCCGCTTTAATTATTTGATTTCAAATGAGTTCAGCTCGGCGAAATGTCCTCGTCGAACATTATAAATTCTCGTGGCAGTCGTCCGCAGAAGTCATTTAACAAGATTTCAAATGAGTTCAGCTCGGCGAAATGTCCTCGTCGAACATTATAAATTCTCGTGGCAGTCGTCCGAAGAAGTCATTTAACAAGCTGCGCCTCAACATCGTGCACGTCAATCAATGATCTTAGCTAAATATTCGTTAGTGAAATGCTTTCTTGCTCAAATTTCTGCCTATATCCTTCGGTACTTTATTCTTTTTTCTTTGCTTAGTATTTAATATTTTTCTTTGAGCTCTTCACAGAATGGTTCAAAAAAGTGATTATATTTTGCTAATAAAACCATACTTCTGTTAAAACTCTATGGTCTGACGTGAAATTTAACAAAAGCGTACGTAATAAATTGACCATAAATGCTTTAATAATATCCGTTTTCAGAGTGAGGTTCTGCACGCTGAAGTTGTTGACGACTCTGTGATCTAAGTGATCTTATTGATTTTAATGCTTCTATTGTTGTTGAAGTTTATAATTTTACATTGTTGAAATTATCAAAAAAATTGTAACCTTCCACGCGTTCGGTCAGATTTTGTTTGTTAAAATCGTTTTAAGTCATTGTAATCACATTTTTTGTAGCAGCGATAAAACTGTTCGTCAATCTTTGTTTTCTGCAAGAATCATATGAGCAATTCTGCATTATGCTTGAAATCCTTGCGTTTTACACGTTCAGCTGGTGACACTATTTCTGTTACTTTGAACTTCCCACAACAGTAAGCCTTGCCAATCAGGCTCAGTATCATAACGTCACACCCCGGGTATAATACCCTGTACGTACCCAAAAGAAAGCCGCCATGCAAATAATAATATTACGGTATCATGCTCTTCAGCTTGAGAACTACGCTTAAAATTTAAATGCGCTTTTAACACATTGACGACAATACGACCCACCGGTGGGTCGTACGCGTTTGTCCGCGTGGGACCAAACGACCCACCGGTGGGTCGTACGCGTTTTAATTGATTTTTTCTGCGCTTTTAATAACTCCCCGCGATATTTTGCAATTAACCGATAATAGTCCTCTCATAATGCTGTAAACTTGGGACTACCATTTGGGACAATAGGACTCAGTGGTGAGTCGTACGCAAAGAAAAGAAAAAATGTGTCTGTCCCACGCGCGAAAAAACGAAAAACGTGCATTGTCGTCAATGTGTTAAGATTGTTGCAGAACTGTGGGATTGCGGAATTGCAGCGGGAGAGTTGCGAAAAGCTTTATGAAACAAAAAATTGCAGAATTCCTTTTAAAACTGTTGCAGTTGCGGAATTGCAGTTGCAATTGCAACAGTTTTATGAAATAGGCCCCTGTGTGGATATGTCGAGAAGGCTATTACGGTATACTTCTTATGAGGAATAACCCAAAACCAAACAAAAGAAAGCACAGATTAAATAAGTTGACTACTAATCGTACATTTTCCAATGGAAAAAAGGCCAGAGAAACAATTCCTGTTGCGAATCGTTAATCGGCAACGATCCAGACACAGGCTAAAGGGGTGGTTACATAGCTGCGGCGTGCGGCGTGCGGCATGCGGCTTGCGGCTTGCAACCGAAATTTTGGTTGCAACGGGTGTTTACATAGCTGAAACGGTTGCAATTTTGCCTGCGGCGTGCGGCTTGCGGCGTGCGGCGTGCGTTCGAAACAAACCGAACTCATGCCGCACGCCGCAGAGCCCCTTGCAACCATTTTCGAATTCTGCACCGGTCTTTGCGCGAAGTATTGTAAGATTACGGTATTTTTGAATATTTGAACTTTGAATAAATGAAACCCATAGAGATCAATAAATTTTGCCGCGCTCTTTTTGCTAGATACGGTAAAAAAGGTTGCAGCTATGTAAACACCCGTTGCAACCAAAAATTGCACGCCGCACGCCGCACGCCGCACGCCGCAACCGTTGCAAGGTTGCAAGCCGCACGCCGCACGCCGCAGCTATGTAACCGTCCCTTAAGAGGTATATTTAATTTTCACCTGAACAACAATAGTCAAATGCGTTATATGCTTTCTCGAAAAATTAATCATTTGAAAGTCATTAGCTTTCGTGCATTTCATATTGAACTTGTACTTAAAGGAAAGAAAAGATAATATTATTCAATTTAAAAAGACAGACCTACGATTCTTGCCTTTTAGGGGTTCAGGCGTTAGACTAAATAGCAATTTCCCAAAATCTTTTATCTGAATTCACGTGTAATGTATCAGTATCCTTAATGCACTTAAAAAGAATATAGCGTAATTAAATATTGATCTCTGCGACATAGTACTGATCGTATCTTATGAAGTAATGGCACACCTTTATTTTTCAGTGTACCCAACATCAATTGTGTAGAAGCAAGCAAGGACTTTGATAAAAGGAAAGAAAAATAGCATGTCGGCAGCAAATTCAACAGATTTGATATCACTACTGAACAGTACAGTCATGCTGAATTATACGCAAACGACAACCTATCCATACATGTCGGCAGCGAATTCGACAGGTTTTTTATAACATCTGAATAGTACAGCCTTGTTGAATTACACCCACGCTACAAGGTTCTTGAGACCATGTATTGTCCCCTCAAACGCTTGTGGCACCCGAGTCTATTTCACGCAAACTGCTCATAATCTTGGGTCCCTGTCGATCAATTGAGTTTTGCGTTCAAACAGCGAATTTTACAAGAAATTGTGCCACTTCACGTTAATATGTACCGTGACATTTCGCCACTGATGCTCGTCTAACTTGACGGAAGCATCTTTCTCTCCAATGATAGTCTGTCTGTCATGCCAGCGGTATAAATCGAAGCCTCAAAATGGCTATACATTCGTCTGCATTAAATTCCACCTACGAAATATGGGGCAGTAACCTATTTTAACTATTTTATGTATCATTGTGACTATTTATGTGAGGAGCGCGAAAAATTAATTAAAGGTTCCGGTTCCGGTTCAGGATCGTTAGTACTGGATACACGTATTATGTGTAGGACAATTTTGGGGTATCATGAGAATAGAATCAGAACCGAATTTGGATGATTAATCCATGAAACCTGATCATTAAATGTAGCGTGCTGCATGGCAACTGATCCTCTGTTGCTATGCAACACAAGTGCGAGAGCGTCCTATGTCATATGTCTGTGGGCGGAGTTTCGTATTTCCAACGAACTGTCGAAGCTTTCGCAGAAAGAACTAGATTGTTTTGCTCACTTTCACTATTCTAAGATTCTTTAATACTAAATGCACATTTTGTGCTAAAATTTTCAATAATTGGATTCCACCCTCAGCCTTGAATAAATCGTGCCCATAATGAAGTTTAAATCGCGCATAGTATCGTATCCTGCTAACTTTTGAATAGTTTGCATAAAATGGACTCGGGTGCCACAAGCGTTTGAGGGGACAATATGTTGCATCTTGTTGCAAGGCGCGCGCCTGTTTGCCGATTGCGTTCGCGTCACCTTCCACGGCATCGATCACCTACCTTTCATTTATAGACAAAATAGACAGTCCGAGTCATCTCTTTACTACTGGACTGTTTATTTTCCATTGGCGCATGCTGTAATACTTTTTCAGCTTCATTTCTCCTATGAGAGCTTCCAGCAACATGAAAGCGAGGACTACTGCATATTCAACCAAGTATGCAATATAGATTTTTTTTAAATATACGGTTTCAGTTTTCGGGATGCTCTTTCTCTATATGTTTACCTATAATTTTTCCCGTTCCCTTACTGTTTTCAGGATAAATCTACTATAACAGATAGTAATCTGCAATGTACTGTAAGCGAATAGGATATCTATAAACCGTTTGAGACTTCTCATAATATTCTGAAAGTAATTTAAGCCAGCTAGAGAGTTGTAAAAGCAAACAAACCTTCAATATCGGCAACGGGTGTACATATTCTTTGCGCACTTCGAGATTAAGTGGAGGAGAGGCCAAAGCTTTTACGGCTTCATCAGCGACCTCTGATCTCCACATTTCAATGTCGAATTGTACTTTGTGTTGGCTTTCGATTCCAGGCTCGAAACATTTTGCTGATTCGAAACTTATTTCCGTCAGAGGAGTAACATAGTACCTGTAACATCAAGTGTATTGAAGTTAATCAGCAGCTTTGCTTCTTTGACACTATTACAGAATACGGTATAAAGCATAGAGTCCCCAGGTCAAACTCCGTATGAGCGAAGAATTTATTATTTAGTTATAGTATTTCAGGAACTAATAATAGTGTGATTTCGAAAAATTTAACCTGCTTAATTGGCTAAGCAGAAATTTGTATCAAAACGAAGGAATTGTTATTCTGATAATCGTAGCAGTTTTACCGGAAGCATTTTTTAAGAATCGGGACAGTAATCGACGAACTCGTTTTTCCTCTCTCTCAACTGAAAACGAATAATTCTACAAGATCAACAAATTATACCGCTTTAGTTTTTCATTTCTTCCTTCGTATATACTCAGGTAGCCGCCCTGGTAATAGAACGACTTCAAGGACCTGTCTTTGCCCATTTCCATGTCAAAGAAACCAGCGACATCTTCATTCGGGTCAGCTTCGAGTCTCATAGCTTCAGCCTCTTCACAATGTCCCTCACGGACAAAATATGCGACTAGCATAAGCGCAAATGACGCCACAAAGGTATTCAAGACGTTTAGCATGACAGCGACTGTCGAGATCACGTTAACCCAACCACACAACTTCGGTCTATGTGGATAATGCAAGAGTTAGAGGTTTTTATCGATTAAGTGCGCAATTGATTTTATGGCGACGACGCTGCTGGTGCTGCTGATTTCGGACTTCATAACACCATATAATTTTATTATTGGTAAATCATGATTACATATCCGCTATCTTGTAGCGCAGCTGACGTGCGGAGACTGGAAATGCTTGGCACAAAGCGATTGCGAGCTTAGCTCGACGTTATCAAAATGTATGTTCATCGATTAAAGAAATCTGCAAGCGAGTATTTCGCAATTTCGGCTGTTTATGATAGGCAACTGAGCGGACGTGCTGTCACAAAAAGGAATACGAGTGCCTGGCAGTAACTAGACTCGGTCTGATAAGGACCGTTGATGTGCCTAGATCAAAAAATTCAACTTCGGGTGGGGTTGATACGACGACATTGATTAATTATAACCATTAATAAAATGGTAACTATCGCTGAATTCATGCAAAAGCCTAACTGAATAAATCAAAGTGAACAATTTTAGTACTGTTTTCATTCTATTTCAGTATCTTTACGGAGTTCGAAGAGCTTCTGTAGTGAAAAATTTTCGGTAAACTATTCCATTGACCTCTATAGTACCAAGTTGAGACGATCCACGTTTGATAATAAATTTATATGACATTTCTATGACATTAGTACAAGAAGAAAGAGTTATGCAAGCGTTATCGAGGGTAGAGACGAAAGCGCTGGTGAATAGTGGTTCCCCTCATCGCAAAATGCATGCGATTGTTACAGATCAATTAAGTTGGCAATGGTGGTTGTAAACTATACGGTAGGTCCAAAAATGGCCTATGAGGTTCTTTAAAAAATACTGCGAGGGACTCCGAGTTACACATCCAAGGGTGAAGCTTCGTATTGAAAGGGCACACAAGAGCCTAGCCGTTAAGGTGTGCCTGAAACAGGCAGAAAGTTGCATATATCTATAACCAAACTTCCATTTTGTACTATAGAGTGAATGGTGTGGGCAATGCGATCATAACTCCTCTCAAGTTGTTTCTGAGGTAGGGACACATTGATTGATATGCGCAAGTTTCTATATGCTCTTTGGAATTTTTCGTGACGAGACCGAGATGTTAACTCCTTTGGATGGATACAATGTGTCAATACTTTTTTGTGCAATTTTTTGATTTGGTTGTTGTTGTTTTGCATGACATCGGTAGATAATTAGAGCTTAGTGATTGCATTTTAGTCGCATCAGTTATGCCTCGGCACTGAAGGTCAATTTCGACTGTACTTGTAATGGACAGTGTTAAAATTATTCTGATGGTAGTGCGATCGATAACGTTAAAATGGTTTAAATTTGCCGTCAGGATTTGATCATCTTTGCCTTAAAATTTTTTACAGGTGCAGATTTTTGTTTTTAAATCATTTTTGCAAAGAAAAAAAATGATATATAGTATGGAAAATATCTTATTTTTAAAAACTTGTAATTTTTTCCGATTATGTATAGTTTTACAAAAAGTTCAATATATTTTTGATCTTTAATTTATATCACATTGCGTTAGTAGTGCTGCGACTGCGACCACAATGCAAAACCTGCGACCAAGGCGTTGACTTTTATTCGTGTAACAGCCAAATCTATAAAATTTATCATTTGTTTATTTCAAAATTATTAGACATAAACCATGTTGCTATGCGGCATAGAAAGAAAAGCAGAAACAAAATATATCCAAATGATTTCATTCAAAAATGCTATAAATTGAAGATAACAGCTCAAAGATAGCCAAAAGACCACTCAAACGCTTGTTTTTCAAGGTCGTATCTTACAAGTTGCAGCATACAATGCGAAAGCGATACGCGTTTAAATTAGCTGGAAAATCACCAAATGGAGAGTTTCCTTTTATATGACCGCGTTCCAAATGCCACTCTATCATATACTGCTCGCGCCTTGGGCATTTTACGATATGGCGATCCAGGTAGAGTGCATTTCCACCCCCGTCGAGGTCATAGTTTGTATAATATGTTCCACAGTTTGCCTAAAATAAGTAATCTTTAATGATAATATATTTTTTGTTTCCATTTCTATTTCTTCGAAATTCTTTCTTTGCTTGAATATTGATGCTGTTAACCATACGAAACAATAGCTTACAATGAACGGCCACGCAATTTTTTGCACCTATCAAAGCGAAGATAACACTTTGAATTTTCGTTCATGTAATTTTAAATTAGTGCTTTATGGATACACTGATCTCGTCAAAACTATCAAATCAGTTTATCAATGGAAACTCAATTTGCTGATATCATATAACCAAAGCGGATTACTTCTTCAAAATTTGAATATGCAAATTCTATCCCAACATTTTAAAGAGCAGTTTTAAATCAGATTGTAACGAGACGAAATAATCGTCTCCGAAATCCTCTTAAAAATATTAAATCATCCTATAATTCTTATCCAGTCTTCTGGAGTTTCCCAACCCTCGTTAAAACTATGATTACTAGCGAAGATTGTATAAATTTCAGGAGTAGACGCATTGTAAGAATTTCAAATTTTAGTTGGGAATGCTGGAACCTTGGTTCCAGTCTATCAGAAGCATGAAATCTTGGCACGCGTTGCGAAATTTTCGTTTTTCAGTACTCGGTTGAAGGTACTGTATTGCGAGAAATTATTCGGTGGTATTAAATTTGGGTGAATTGGGTGATCCGGTCGACCGCCTAAGTTGAATCCTATCCAATATGTCTACTCTAATAAAATCACTGAGTCAAACCGATTAGCTACCCAAGTTAAGTACTGTGAAGCGAAAAATTATTGTGTGGGATTGAATTTGAGTGAATTTGGTGGTCCAGCCAACTATCAAATTGGTCCAACTGAGTCGGTCACCCAAATTAAATACCACCGAATTTTTCTACCCTTACAGTATATAACTAGCAGTGATCCACGCAATCTCCCGCTTTCAATCAACCCACAGAAAATCATAATATTGCAAAGCATTCCAAGATTTAGTTCTTATCATATTTCGAAATATTATTTCAGAAATTTAAATTGCGATGTGAAACTTTGGTAGAGTCTGCTACTGTAATTTGCATCATCTAGGCGACTATTCTGAGTTTCAGCGAGGCTGGAAAACGCCACAAAACCGTACATGAACATTTGGGCTGCCTCATATGTGTTACCGTTTTTGGCTGTTTCAGTCCAGTCACATCTGAACGGATTGTTGCTATTTCTGCAGCCTGACCGGATATTGACTTCTTTTGCGCCGCATCTTGTTGAAGCAGCTCTTCTTGCAAATGTAGTTTAGTCTCATTTATCTCTTCATTAATTTGCTGTTGCTGCATAGTCATTTGATCGGAGAGGTGAGCTGAATATAGAAAATTAAATCAATGTACAGTCAAAACCGGATAAGTGAAAATCGACCCGGCAAGGAAATCTTTTCCACTTATCCGGTTTTGACTGTAACATGAAACTAATGCACTAAAAGGTGTATATATGCATTTTGAGGGACTTAGCGTGTTTTGCTCTCTCGTGCGTCAATATTTTCAAGAATTTCCTGATATCATTTCTCCTACATTTCGTGAAGTTATTAGCTGTCATAGTTTTGGTTTAAAGATTGGCCGAAAGATATCGTCTGGTCGCTATTGTGGACGAACTGAACTTCGAAAGTAAATTAAAATTTTTCATCGTATGCTCAAATATTGTATCAGAATCATCACGGGTGCACCTTTACCTTGCAAGTCCGTTACTAAGCGTTCCACGCTGTTTTCCGTATGATTAATTTTCTCATTTACTCGTTCATTGACATCACTGATCTTTTGAGCAAGCTGATTCATTGTTTCGTTCATTTCATCTGAAAATTATGTAAAAAAACATTGGAACGGAAGGTCTCCCTCTGCCATGCAAGTAATAATTATAGCAACTAACTTTTAGCTTGATCGATTAAAATTTTGACATGGTCCCGTCCAATCGTTCCAAGTTCACCAGTTGACGCGACTGTTGCGTCGAGTTTCGCCGTTATCGGCACTGTCTTTACTTGTATTTGTTGAGTAGCTATTGTCGATTTATATCTCAGCTCTGCTGTGTTCACACGATGCAGGTCCAACGATTTCGGAACGAAAACATCCCCGCTCCACTCTACTTGAAGGTCTCTTTTGTTGAGAAACTTTTGCAGTTGGTCAAGTGACATCGTAAGACGACCCTTGTCATCCACATCAAATTCATTTTTATCTTGACTTGATTGAGTATTGGTGTTTGTGGACGAACCGCCTAATCAAAGTTGTTCATAAATCATTTAATTTTGAGAAAGACAAAACGATCTGATAATAATCCATGAGTTATTCTCATTTGTTTTTATTTAGTTCTTACTGCACAAAGAGCTTTATTAAATACCAGCGAAGCTTGCATCGGTCAACACTCTCATCCTAGACTATAGTGATACTTCCGCAGTGAGAAACATTCTCAATATGAGTCGCGAAGCTTTAACTGATGAGCAGAGGGAAAATCATTAGAGCTGCATAAAAATCTGTGATATTCATTCATAAACTGAGGTAGAGTTCCAAAAATCGGTGGATTTTCTCTTTCTTGCCCCTCTAACCTTTATAATAAATGCACTTTGATATCAAACACGGCGCTAAAAACTAGCTCATTCCAACAATAATGCGCATCCTGTGGACGGTGCATTCTCATCGACTGGCATGAATGAGCACCTTAAAAATTTCTCTATGGGAGAAATACAAAGTTTCTAAGAAAGGGAGCCATTACTGAAAAAGGAAAAGGTGTATTTCAGTTGCTTACATTGACTTTCGTGTCGATATTGGTTTATTTACGAAATAAACAAACGGGTTGACTGAATTGCTTAATTAATTAATGCTGACTAAATGAAATGCATCCAAGGATGCCAGCAGCTTTAAGCTGAGAGAGTCGATCGCAATACTGAAATGTCTGGTGCAAGAAGAAAGAGTTGAAAAAATTCACCTGCGCTTCCTCCGAACCCAAGGAAGCTCGCCTTTGCCTCAGCGGACCAGGAATTTGAATTGCTACTGTCTTTCTTCAGATCGCTCGCAACATGCTTACGAGCTTCTGATTCAGTTTCGTTATCGAAAGAAAACTTATTTGTTCCTTGATCATATTGCAACGTATGATTCAAGTATTTTGTGTAGTGATCGGGTCGAATAAACTCCTCCTGCCAAAACACCGACTTCCATTGATCCGCGCTTAGCTGTTTTGAGTCTATTGTTCCCGAAGATAGTTGATGTTCCAGTAGACTAGCAAAGCTGACCTGATCTGGCTTGTCCACATAGGCACCTTAAAGTTTCACATTCAGAAGGAAAAGGAGTGCAAAATGTATGTCTCGCTCGCTCAATATCAACGGATAGCTTTAGCTCATAAGAGCAATATCTGTCGAGACTACAGAAGGAATTGGAGGGAAATGAGGTTAAACGTTAATAACCATTCATAAATTTAGCGCACGGGTAGAATGACCTATGCAAAAAAGATTCGTTCGGTTTTTTTCATATTTTCTTGAAAATAAAGATTCTACGATACAACAATATAGGAAAACAGGTGATAAAAAAGTGCTAGATAGGTAAATAAAACAGTGAAAAAGGCATTTTCAGAGATCATGTCCAGAGCGTTAACGGGGAACACCGACAAATATCAAATAGTTGAATAAACCAACCATAAGAGTGTAAATTTTTAGAAAAGGGCACGGTTGACAAAAAAAACGCCCGGTTTTCTCTCACTCAACCGATTCTTGTTTCCGGTACCCATACTGCCTTTTCCCTTCCCGAGCCCACCTTCACTCATGCAAAATCTCCATCTTCGTTGAAACGGATCGACTTTAACGCGAACGGACAATGCAGCTAACATTATGGTAGTGTACCCGATATGATATGTCATTATAATTTATGATTAAAATATACAAAATCAATCAAAAACCTTTAGTGATTTCGGAAGCAACAACGCTTGACACTATCTCCTGAGCAAGTTCGTTTAGATCGCTCGAAGTAAGAAGACGCTCTCCATTCGTTTGATCCATATTTTGCAGTTGCGCAAACATCTTCGAGCGACCAATATTTGCTCCAGTTATGCTGATTTCTCGCGAAGCTCGTTGCTCGGCGCTCATTGCGATTTCAATTTGTATCAGGGATGCAAATCCGACTGGATCTTCTTTGATTTCAGAGACCATGCGCTCGCATGCTTCTTTACTTTTGGCATAGATAGTGAAAGGATACTGTAGCCGCTGATTCAAGTTCGACTTCCACACTGTATCGGGTTCGTATTCTGGAGGAAAATCATGTGTAGAAATCCTGATCTGTAAAATGAGAATATAAAATTTTCAGTATTCTTAATGGTTACTATTGAAAAAACAATAAAGACTGTTCATTCTGACCGTAAACAATAGGTAGCATAGGCAATGCACGGACTGTGACGCACTGAATGGGCATGGCCCAAGTTAATATGCTGCTATTTTTTTTGCCGCTTCTTCCAAAGATTACAAAATATCGCGCACCGTTGTTTCACCTGGTCGGAGGCGCGCGCCTGTTTTTACGATTGCGTTCTCGTCATTTGTCATAGTATCGCTCATATATCTCTTGTTTACGAATAGAATGGACAGTCCGAACTATCTTTTTCGTAATACATGCAGGATTATATATTTTCCATAGGTGCATGCAATAGTGCGCTTTTGAGCTTAATTTATACTATCACAACTTTCAGGGACATTAAAGTGGGAACTTCTGCGCACTCCAATAGCGTATTGAACGTTATCTCTTTCGCGCTAATGTTGAGTAGGATGGACTGATATACGTTTTATTACTGTAAGATCGCCTTCGGCGCCCTAAACCTAATGAAAAATATTATCAATATCTATTAAGATAATAAAGATAATCAACTGTACCATAGACTGTTAATAAAGGAATAGGGATTCAACTTCATGAAAAATTAAACAATTCGTCTAGCTATCAGCATCAGATTGGTATCTACAAAATATTTTATGGCGGTAATGACTAAATTAAATAATGACTATATTAATATTATTCAAACACCATTATATTAATCTTGATCAGTTTGAACTGTTCATATTGCTGTGGAAGTAATTTTAGCCAGCAAAAGAGTCGTCAAACAAAACAAACCTGTGTAATCGGCAACGGGTGAACAAGTTCTTTGTGGACTTCGAGATTAAGTGGAGGAGAGGCCAAAGCTTTTACAGCTTCATCAGCGACCTCTGATCTCCAAATTTCAACGTTGAAGCGGACCTTGTGTCTCTTTTCGAATCCGGGCTCATAACATTTTAACGATTCGATATTTATTTCCGTCAGTGGAGTGACGTAGTACCTATACCATAAAATTTTTCGAATTTTATCAACAAATTTTTATAAATAACATCACTAGATACGGTATTTTGAGAACTGATAATAGTTGAGTCCTGAAAAATTTTGTTTTCTTGACTGGCTAAGTAGGAATTTGTATCATATTGAATAAAATCGTTGCTTTGATACTCGATAATGCTTTGTGAAGAAAGGCAATTCTGATATTCGTCACTGAAATCGACGAAGTCGTTTTTCACCTATCTCAACTGAAAATGATTAATTCTTCAAGATTAATAAACTACCGTTTAAGTTTTTCATTTCGTCCTTCGTATATACTCAGATAGCCGCCCTGATAGTAGAACGTCTTCAAGGAGCTGTCTATGCCCCATCCTATATCGGGAACGCCAGCGACATCTTCATTCTGGTCAGCATTCAGTCTCATAGCTTCAGCTTCTTCACAATGTGCCTCACGGACAAAATATGCGACTAGTATAAGCGCAAATAACGCCGCATTGGTATTGAAGACGTTTAGCATGGCGGCGGATGTTAACATCAAGGCAACGCAGCCGCACAACTCCGGTCAGTGCCGAAAATGCAAGAATTTGAAATCTTTATCGATTAAATACGCAGTTGATTTTATGGCGACGCCTCTGCTTCCGCTGCTGATTTTGGATTTCAAAACATGATAGTAATTTATCAACTCTGAATCATGATTGCATAGCCGTTATCTAGTTTATTACGCTGCTGACGTGATGGCAAATGGAAGTATTTGTCACGGAAGTACTTGCATGCTGAGTTCGACATGATGGAAAACTTATGTTAATCGTGTTAGGCAAACTGCACGCGAGTATTTCACAATATAGGCTGCTTATGATATGCAACTGAGCGGATGTGCCGTCACCAAACGAAATACGAGTGCCTCGCAATAACGAGACTTAGTCAGATAAGGACCGTTGAAGTGTCTAGATCAAAAGATTCAACGTCGGGCGAGGATGAGATGATGACATTGATCTGAGACCATTTATCAAATGAAAACCGTCGCTGAGTAAGTGAAAGAGTCCGCTGAATAACGCAATATCAATAATTTCAGCACTATTTTCACTTTATTTCAGCATTTTGCAATGTTAAAAATGCTTCGGCGTTTAAATATTTTCGGCAAACTCTAACATAGACTTCTTTTGCGCCAAGTTGAGACGTTTTTAGGAACAAATTTATAGCAGTCACTGCGATAGAAGTCCAATTACGGGTCGCTACACCTCTTCCGCAATCATATCAGTCGTTATGTAAGTGTTGCGGTCGTGAAATGCACGCTGCAAATACTGACAAGCAACCAAACGTTATGCATCGACAACCGCAACGCTGTAGAATCAAAAGCAGACTTGGTGCCTTCGCAGTCAAGTTGTTGCTCCCTCGAACTGTCTTGATTCTGAACTAATGTCTACTGGTAACCCAACACTCTCCAAAACAGATCTTAATTGTGGACTTAGTGATCGCCAACTTTAAGCATTTCTAAGTAAGCGTCATGAATTGATGGCGATTTGCCATCGATTATTGCTTACGAGAACGAAGCCTTCATATGATAAATGAGTGCCCGCACTTTCTCGCTCAGTTAAGCACAAAGCTGAAAGTTCCTGTATGGTTCATCTTTCGTAAAATGTCTGCGACTTTGACAGAGTTTAAGATAGCATGCTGGGTACAGTAGAAGTCGCTTTAAACGCGCACATCGATTAGGCAAGAAAAATATTTGCACTAATCCGGACATGATTCAATACAAATATTGCACACGGGGCTTGCAAAACATGTGCAGTTATCTGGTTTCCACCGTACCTATGTGGGCTCGAAATATAAAGTTTCGAAATAACAACACTTGATGGTTGTTTTGGATGCAAACTCGAGCTGGTTATAATTGTTTGCTTTCAACAAATCACTATACCACGCTCTTATGATACACAATTAGCGCAAAATGATAGTCTGATAATAGCTAGACAATAATATACTATACAAAACGTGCTTTTGTAGCAAATTGCCTTCGAAATAAAGGTTGCACAGATAAAACGATAAACAATCGTAAAATTAAGCGTTTCGATATACTTTGATCTCTCAACTCTCAATATGAAAATAACGCCACGAGAAAACGTCAAAAGCACGATTTTTGAAGCGAATTTCCTTGAGAATCAGCGAAATACGTAAAAATCTGACGTGTCCGATCGAATCAGCGTCCCAGATTACTCCCGAATCATTCATTTATAAGGGCCTATGGACTTCAGCTTCCATGGAAAAATATGGGTAGGACCTTTGTACAGGACATATTTGCGCTAATAGATGATACGCACGTGCCAGCAGGGAATCTGAGTTAGAAGTTGCCCTGAAAGATTCAAAAATCTGCATTGCATATATCTGTTTATTACCAGAGTTATTTTTGACCAGACGTGTACAATGTCAAAATGCTCATTACTGATTCACAAGTTAACTTTAGATTTCTGAATGAAAAATCGAGTAGTATAAATCAAGTGGAACATCTCCATTAATTGAGATAGCAGCAGGGTTCGGAATCGTCCTTTTTAAAATGATTTTTCCTTTTTTTCAAAAGTTTTCATTGCGATAATCATTGACATAACAGCACTTCATGTCAACGTTATTAAGGGCAGTGTCGTCTCCTTCTGATCCTTGAGAGTCTTCAACTTGTGTTCTCAAACCGCACACTGCTGTGCCTGATGGACAGTTTTGAGCTGATGACCATTTACCCTTTTCTGTCCCTTCACCCGTCAATGTTTCTTCATCGTCGCAATAAACTTTAAGGTTGTTAGCAGCTGTGTCATCTTCATCATCTCCGCCTCCCTGAATTTGGTCAGAACGCAGACTGAATCCTCTTATTAAACTTGCACGGAGGATTTCGCGAGCGCGGCCGCATGTTTTTTTGTCACCCCACTGTCCCCATGGGCCGACATTGCCAGATATTTCTCCTCGATGCCTTCGACCTAAAAAGGAATAAATATTTACATTATTAATAACTTCTTTC